>SJYO01013871.1:40227592-40521916 GCA_006410555.1 Capra ibex
ACTTTATAAGTAGAGTAGATTTTTATGGAAGTGTCTTTGTAACTCTTATTAAAAATTTAAATAAAAATAATTCCATTGTAACTAAATATCGTGATATATTCAAATTACACATGTTGTAATTTAAAAGATGAAGACACATGTTGACATCGTACGAGTGACGATCTTACTGTAAACTGGTTTGTGGACCCATGATACCGGAACGGCTCAACTGTGTGTATTAATTGGTAGAGTTTATAATAACAACCCAAATGACAAACGAGAAATCCATTCTCGTGGTCCCGCCATTCTTATTGTACACTTCACCTTTTACAACACAAAGTATCTGTACTAGAGTAAACAAGAGGAACCCTCCCTGAAGGGTCGGAACGTCTCTTAAGATTCTGTAAGGTGCACACCAGGATCAGGGGAGCCGCGAAGGTCAGTTATTAATTACCGTCGCTCATACATTCGTACGACTGTCGTGGAGGAGAGAGTAGAAACGTCGATTAAGAAAAATAAATAAATAAAACCGTCGTGAAGTGTCACACACCCTAGGATCAAGGGACTGGTCCCTAGCTTGACACGGGTGGACGTCACGGGTGGATTCCACCTCAGAATTGGTTGTCTGTCGGTCCCTTAAGGGACGTCGATTAAGAACTAAGAGAGACAGTCGGCCCCATAAAAGGAAGGACGAGACGAGTGGTACAAATGGGTGTGTGGGGACGGTTACGGAGTTTGACTTTTGGTTCATGTGGATTTACGTTCCACACCATCAATTCAGTGATTCAACGTAGGCTGAGAAACGTTGGGGTACCTGACATCGGGTGGTCCGAGGAGAGGTACCTTAAGAGGTCCGTTCTTATGACCTCACCCAACGGTAAAGGAAGAAGTCCCTAGAAGGGTTCGGTTTCTGACTTGGACCCAGAGGACATAGTGTCCGTTTAAGGAATGGCAGACTCGGTGGTCCCTTCGGACTTCATCGATTTCACGAGTGACTTATCGGACAGACCCGACCTTAGGGTCAGACCGACGTACCCGTGTCGAAGTGTCTCTGGTAGACGGAGACAACGTTCCTGTTATCGTGGAAAAAGATCCGTCCTCCTTCACTCTACGACCCGTCCCAACGTGGACCATGGATCGACCGTCAGCTGTGAGTCATTCCCAGTAAGAGGGAAGGTCTGAAGGTACAAGTTTCCCCTCTTAGAGTGGTCACTGGGACTGGATTAGAAAGTCCAGGGTAAAGGCGGGGAAGATAGGGAGATATATTTTTACAGTATAAAAATCGTCTGTCGCAAGTCTAAAAAATAGGAAGAGGAGGTGGTCTTAGATTTTTATTCGAACTACTCTCATATTTAAACGAATACCTTTCATTATCTCTTTTATTTATAACGAAGTCTCTTTGTTACACACTGTAGGGACACTGTATGTACACAATATACGGTTCAGTGAGTCAGTACAGACTGAGAAACGTTGGGACACCTGACATCGGACGGTCCGAGGAGACAGGAGTCCTAAGAGGTCCGTTCTTATGACCTCACTCAATGGTGCGGGAGGAGGTCCCCTAGAAGGGGTGGGTCCCTGACTTGGGCGTAGAGGACGTGGAAGACGTGCCGTCCGCCCAAGAAATGGCGACTCGATGGCCCCTTCGGACCACTTCTATATATCTATATATATTTCTTTTTGGTACATTTCTGTGCGTGTGTGTGTACTTCTTTCTTACACACTGAGGTTTCCAGTTTGTCACCTCAGGTCGGCCACACTTACTCGTGACGAGGAAGACGGGGTGAGCGACGTCGTACCTCAAAATCCAAAATACTAAACGATCAAACTATTCACCTTCTACTAAAGAACTACGAAATTAGACATAAAAAGGAGTGAAGGTTTCAACTTATGAAAGAAGTATATAAGTAAAGGTTGAACACTTAACGGACTAGTACCGACAAGTAAAAAATTTTCTGAAAAAAAATTTCTCGTCCAAAACCAAGTATCGTTTCAACTCTCCTTTAATGTCTCTACAGGATATACGGGAGATGTGGCTGTGTACGTGTCGAAGGGGGAATCTCTGGGGAGACGTCTCCCATGGAACAATGTTGACTATCGGATGTAACTGTGTACTATTAGTAAGTTTCAGACAGTAAATATAAAATGAGAAACACGACAAGTAAGATACCCAAACCTACTTACATACTGTACATAGATAGTAATATCAGAGTACGCCTCATAAAAGTGACAGGATCTTGAGGAGACACGAGACGGACAAGTAGGGAAGGGGGGATGGGGGTCACTAGAAAATGACAGAGGTATCGAAATGGAAAAGGTCTTACAGTATTAGTGGGTTTATGTATCGGAAAGGTCTAACCGAAAAAAGTGAATCGTTATACGTGACTTTAATCGAGGTACAGAAAGTACCAAGTTATCGAGTAGGGTAAAATCAAAACTTATGATAAGGTAACGGACCTACCTGGTGTCAAATAAATAGGTAAACGGATGACTTCCTGTAGTACCAACGAATGTTCAAAACCGTTAATACTTGTTTCGACGACATTTATCGACATATGTTTAAAAAACACACTTATACAAAAGTTGAGGAAACTCATTTATGGTTACTCGTACTATTACCTAACTTACGAATTCTCATACAAATTGAAATATTCTTCGACAGTTTGACGGAAGGCTTCACCGACGTGGTAAAACGTAAGTCGCTACGTTACCGTAAGATCAACGAGGTGTAGGAACAGTCGTAAACCATAACAGTGACAGGACCTAAAACCGATACGACTGTCCATACGTCATCGTCATGACGTGTTAGGTCTTCAGTATAAGGAATCACACTCAACGTTGTTTGACCACACTGAATCGACAAATTGTACGTCTCGGCTAACAACGTAGTAGAATATGAGTACCTTTGAATAAATGACGTTTACAGAAAGATTTAGATGGAGTGCACATGTAAAATACATAATGGATTCACTATATATGGTGACATGTGACAATTTCTATTGGCTCATTTCTATAGGTAAACGAATTAGTAAGGGTTTACACTTCTCTAAAGTCAACAAAGTGGGAAAATTATAGTACTACACACGTCGACAGGAGAAGGTAGAGTCGTCTCTACTGAAAAACAAAAAGTTTACATAGACAAAGAAACACACGTACAGACAAACATGTGTCAGTCCGAAGATAAACGAGTGAAAAGACACACAAAAAGATACAATAACAGACTTTCTCCCAAACGACCTAGTTCGTTGTGTCAGTCAAAATACTGACAATAATTGATCTAATTTTTTTTCTTACCCCGTTAAAAAGGACAGAGAAACATTTGAAAATGATTTATTATAAACAACCACTTAATGAGTAAAGAAAATCTTCTTTAGGGGTGGGTCTTGGAAGACTCCACTCCAGGTCCCACTCATAATTTCAGTCGGAAGGACAATACACCTGTGTGGTCAGGACCCCAGAGGGTCTAGAAGTCTGGGTGGTTTGTCTCCGCAGAGTAAACTTAATGTACTCTCCGGTCTCTGGGACGTCCCTTTTCAGAATGTGTCTGACTCCACTTTTCTAATTAAAGATTAGTGGAAAGAAAAGACACCGTATCAGGGTAAGGGGGGTGGGGATTAGATCAGTAAAAGTGTGGGACCACTGTGTCTCCACTGAGGTCGAAGAAGACATCCATGGAGAGTATGTCTATCTATTAAGGTAATATTCAAATCTGGGACTGGTCAACATTTTCCCTAAATCACCGATTAATACAAACAGTGGTCGTTTCAGGTAATTGTTATTAGCCCTTTATTTTTATCTTAGACTCACTACTTTATTTCGGATTGGAACAAAGACCCGACTCAGATCAGGGGACCGAGGGTCCCGTGACACACGTCTTCGGACCTCGACCTGTTGAGTCTTGTCCCAAGGACCACGTTTTACCACCGCTGCTGCGGAGTCGAGTCCTTGGACACGTCTTCGAGGCGGGGGTTGAGACTCAACGGTACCGCCCGGCACACGTTTCTACGACGTGGGCCGTGACGGTAGACCTCGCTCCCGTCGTCGACACGGACCTACGGACTCTCTTGGGGCGGGGGAGGGGGGTTACGTCGGGTCGGGACGACATCCGTCTCGCCCACAAGACCTCGTACTGGAGGGTAGAGAGGTACCAAACTAACTTCTCAATTCGAAAAGAAACGAAGACTTGACTTAGACCGAAGTCAAGATGACCGAGGTTCCTATTACCCGTCCTGGGAGTGTCCCCTGTCCTTCCGTTCACTCGACGACTCAGTTACGATCTCTCGACACTCATCTCGTGCACGTTCGGGTCCGTCTCTGGAGGGACCTTCCACCGTCGACTCGTGTAAAAACCTCTAACTACCCAAGATGGTCGTCCGTCTCTTCTCCGACCAAAACCGCGTCGTAATAGTGTTCTACATGAATTCCCAAATTGACGTCGAACATCCACGGTGGCTCCTGAAGTGTCGTCGTCTTTTCGTATTTAAGTTTAATCGGGTTGCTGGAAAACCAAATGTTTCTAAAGTGCCCTTTGAAAACGGATAAGGTAGAAAATTTTTAAACTATTCGGGAGTCAATGTATGGAAACCTAAAAATAGAGACGAATTCAATGTAGTCTTGGAGAAACGTAAACGTCTCTTAAGGTCTCTTCAGTCCGATCCGGGAAGACTGTCAGTAGGATCTCATACTATTTGTGTAAGGATCCCTTGTAATATGGAAATTGTTCACCTCTGGACGGGACCTGTCTGTGAGGGGTTTACGCAGACCCTCGTCGGTGACAGAGAGGACAGGCCCTCTCGGACCACGTAGTGAAACCCCACCGAGGACCCTGGTCCCAAACGAACTCCGGTCAAGAATTCGGGGGTTCCTACTGAACCGGGTCCTCTCCCATATTTAGGTGCTACCACCAGGTGTTTCACAACCGTGAAACACTTCACGAGCGGACCAGTCTTACTCTGTACTCACTCCTCTAAAATTGCCCCACTCACACCCCTCTTATTTTGTCCACCCACTAAGAGTTCCCCTTTCGGGTCTACTCGTTGATGATCCCCCCTTGGGTCTTTGGTGTATTCGTACCGTCTGTGGATCCGGTCACGTCTTCGCTCTCCTTACCCTCCTTACTTTCTTCTTGTCCCGTAGTCTACTCTTTAAGACGGTCCGGTGAACAGACCCCACCAGGACGGGAATCCCTGGATAACGTCACAATTACCTTTTGGAGGGTGGGACCAAACCGGTTGAAAGTCCTTCACTCTTGACCACACCAACTGAAACCCCTTCACTCTGCGTTCCGGTTTCCCTTCGTGATCCTGCACCTCTAAGTTCAACAAGACGGCCCCTACACTCCACCGGAACGGTCTCGACGAACTGGTGCCGGCGAGACGCCGACACACCGCGAACAGGAGACGAGTCCCCTAGACTTCTGTCCCCCGGGTCACGGGTCACGACCCTCTGAGACCCGTCCGGAGAAAAGTAGGACAGGAACGAAATCTATGATTTGGTTCCTGTCCATAACTATGTTATTAGAGGAGCGACTTATTCTGGACATAAAGTAGGTACCGATGAAAAACTTGTTAAATCAGGACTAAATACACTCACCCATTAGGAGGTTCGGACGGGTTCGGTCCCCTTCGATGACGGGACCCCCTAAGTGACGGTTGACGGTCCCGAAAAGAAACTCTCTTCCCGTGATAAAACTGAGACCGGAAAATCTTAAAGAGAGCCCTCCAGCACTAACCTGCAAGGGTGTCATACCCCAGTGGACCCACCACCCATCGAAGTTTCACCGTCGTGATCCTCGTTTTGGGTCCATTAATTCCACCCCGCCACCAAGTGACCTCTTGACGTTCCAGTTCTGTCTCCGGACTCTCAAACCAATGCCCTTATTTCAAATTTCTTTCAACAAAGGTTAGACTTTACGGTGTGGATTGAGTTCATGGATACAGGTTTTCCGACTGTAAAGACATCACCTACTCCACACACGTGGTGACACCTCTGTTCGGGCGTCTGGGGGTTAGGGTGGAACCTTCCTACGTTTTCCAGGCGGTTCGGCGGACAAAGATCGGCCCCCAGACTCCGGCCTCCAGACTGGGGTTCGACGTCGTAACAGACACGGGACGTGTCGTCGAAGGACGGATGTTACGCGAAGGGAAAAGTCTGCCCCTGGTCGGACTAAACCCCCATCCTTATCCGGAAACGAAGATCTTAGTGAAGGCTACTGTATACCTTTTCGCTTGCACCCCGACTCTGACCATTCGCTGGACCCCCATGTGACTTCGGTGGAGGGGTGGCGTGCTCCTTGACGCCCTCTCCGCCCGACGTACTAGTCTGGGAGGAAGGCAGGCTGACGGAGACAGGTCACGCGAATCCGAAGTTTAACGAGGGGCGTCTAGGGCCCACCTGTAGAGGAAATGGCTCCCCCTACGTCACAGGTCAGCACCCGGGGGCGGAGGCGCCCGGCGTGGCCAGGAGGGAGGTGGGGCACCGGACGCTCGGCCCCCGGCCCCCACCCCATTCGAGAGACCCCTCGGCCAGGCTCCGGCCCGACCGGCCTTCCTCCTCCGGCCCACGGTCCTGCGGTCCCCGTGCGCCCGCCCCCCGGCCCCCGACTGCGGCAGTCCCCGCCAGGACCCTCGGACGGCCGCTCCAAGGGGCGTGGGGGCCCTCCTCGGCCGCCGCCGGTGCACTGGGAGCCGCGCCGGTCTCCGGGTCTTTATCGTCGACGGCACCTAGGCGGGCGCCCGCCGCGCTCCCCTCCGCCCCTGGCGTCCTCGGCCGACCGCCCCGCGCCTCGCACCGCCGGGGCCTCCTACGCCTCGGGGACGGACCGGGCCGGGGCTCGAGTACTACCGGTAGGCTCTCGAGTTTCACACAGAAGAGCCCCACTCAGGACGCGGGGACCCCCGGCGTGCGGGGGGGAGGGGGGTCGCGGGAGAATCAGTGGGAGGAGGGACGCGGGAGGAACAGGGGCGAAGGGGCGCGGGGGAAAAGAAGTTGAAGGGGGCGGGACGGGGGGTTGGTCGGGGGGCGGTGTGTGTGTGCTGCAGGCACGCGGGGGCACAGGGGACGCGCGTGGGGGGAGCGGCCGGGCGAGGGACAGGGCCGGGGCGGCCCAGGCCAGGCTCGGAGAGCCCACGAAGGACCGAGCAGGGGAGCGGCGCGGGCGCAAGGGCCTCGGGAGCAGGAGAGCCCGGCGCAGCCCGGCCCCTGGGGAGGCGCCACTGTGGTACGGTCCTAGGGCGGAGGCACCCGAAAGAGGAAGCGGAAATTATTAAAGGAAGGCCGCCTTTGAAATTCAATGAGTCGGTTCCGCGCCTTAGGAAAACGGAGGACCCCCGTTAATCAAATAAATGAAAAAATTTTTTTCTTTTGAGTTGAGCCCCACTTTTTTACGCGCTCCCCTGCTGGACCGCCCTTGCATCTCCCTCTTGCGTGGCATCTTTTGAAAAGCACGAAGCCTAGTCCCGTCCTGCTGTCTCAGGAGGGGACAGGGGTGAAGGGGAGGGCTTCACCCAGGAAGACTCGGGTTTCTTTACACCTTCTTCGGCCTTTGTTTCCGTCTGTGTTTGAGGGGTCACCACGACTGGACGGGGGCCCCTCACGAGTCCCTTAAGTCGACCGCAAAACCTAGCGACCGAGGACCCATGGGTGTGGTGTAAGGCCTTAACGAAGAGACCTTTCTCGACCAAAAGTCGGGACCAAAATCGTCGAAAACCGTGTCTGCGGATCACAAGTCGGGAACCGTCAGGACCAGAGGGTTCTTTTGTCAAAGGCTTTTTTCGTCGTTTCCAACCTGGCCGAGACAAATATAGTTTCGTCACGATTGACCAGACAGTTCTCCCCACACGTCTTCGTCTATTTCTTCCTGACCAAGATCCAATCCCGGCCTAACGGGGCCTGGGACTCCGACCCTTTCTAACTCCCGTCCTCCTCTTCCCCCGTTGTCTCCTACTCTACCAACCTACCGTAGTGACTGAGTTACCTATACTCAGACTCGTTTAATGTTCTCTACCACTTCCTGTCCCTTCGGACCGCATGACGTCAGGTACCCCAGTGTCTCTCACCCTGTGCTGACTCCCTGACTTGTCGTTGTTGTTCGCCGACAGACCTGAGGGACCTCCGGGAGGACCTTGGACCCCTCCAGACCGGAGTGACAGGAAACGATTTCAGGGTAAACGTGATCCAACAGACCAACCGGAACCAGAGGACTAAGTAGGTCCCCGCAGTCCGTCTCCGGGAGGGAGGAGACACGGACGGGACCACAACCCGGTACCGGACCTAGACCACCTACGACAGGACCGGAGGGAGACAACTGGAAACAGTCTCAACTCCCCATCCACAGTGGATGACGGCCTGACAGATTGTATTCGGTCTGTGTTTAAGGTCCTTAGAGTACAAAAGGAGGACTCCTCAATAAAGTCGGAGGTCCTTCGCGAAGTTTCTGAGTCTTCTAGCCCAGGGGTCCTTGGTTCTCCGTTGAAACTGCACACAACACACACAGTCCTAACCGGAACACTTATTTATTTCAGTCTTTACTATACGAACAGGGTCGTGTACTTAATACAAGTCAAAAAGACGAATATCGATTCAGACAAAGGAGGATGTTAGTCCATCCTTTTCGGGACTAGGCTTCGTCGTTCGGACCCAAGAATACGACAGGACGAGTGACCGACACGTCAAGACCTTTTCATAGAACTAGTGCCACAGACACTTTACCTACACTATTGTAAAAGGGCAAATTCCGTCTCCTGATCTCGTCTGCTAGAGGATTCTATGTGTCTCGGTAAAGAACGATGGGACACTGAGGTCCTACTAATAATCGTTCGGACCCTCTACTCTTTCGACCCCCTTCGGGGACGTGAAGAAAAACGGAATAGAGATTCCTACCTTACGTGAACAAGTCACCGAAGGACCTCTGTTACGGAGAGGAACACACGACCAGGAAACGTCTCCGGGTCTCCATCCTCCGACCCAAACTTTCTTTTCTTGTCGGGGTGTCGTCAAGTCCTTCTATTTAGACTCGTCTACTTCTGAAACTTCAAAGTTAGGGTAGTATGACATAGACACCTGAAGAAAAAAACTCTCCGACATCCAAAATAAGAACAAGTCTAGTCTTCGGTAAATAAACTTTAGAACCTTTCCCGGTAACGAGAATAATAGTGTGACTCATTACAAAGAATTCAGGGGGCCAAACCGACCATGTAGGACACACACACTGTCGATCTAAGAGTCGACGAGGAGTTCGTCCCTCTACGAGACCCACTCTATCGTGACCACCACTACCACCAAATCAGTGATTCAGGACAGACCGAGAAAACACTGGGGTACCTGACATCGGGTGGTCCGAAGAGACAGGTACCTAAAGTGTCCGTTCTTATGACCTCACACGACGGTAAAGGAGGAAGTCCCCTAGAAGGGATGGGCCCCTAACTTGGGTACAGAGGACTTAACGTCCGTCTAAGAAAATAACGACTCGGGGATCCCTTCGGGACTCTAGCGTGACCCACACCGGTTTCGGTCAGATTGACGACCAAACGAGAGAACCGTCTAGGTGTCCTCTCTCTTAGGACACCTAGGCGGGGACCTTTTCTTTAAGTCACGGTTCGAGTGCCAGGAGAGTCTTAAGCTTGTCCTCGGGACCAAGGAGACAAGAGACACACCCTCCGGACAGAAAACACCTACTTCGGAACGTACATCAGTTGTGAGTCGAAGGATAAAAGTCGGTGACGGTGCGGAAGGACTTTAGAGTTCGGGAACGTCGGTGCGGGCGACGGTCGTAGTGACAGACAGTCAGGTTAACTCGTCCACTACCCTCACCCTGGTAAGTCGACGGCGGAACGACCGAGTGGGCTCTCCGTCTCCCCGTCCAGGAAATCACGGGCCACTAACAGGGACCGTGAGTCGCTAGTGACCCGCTGGACAAAGGGTAAATTCCGACACCAACACGAGTCGAACCCACCACGTCCACATGGGGGGAGACTCGATTTCCAGGGGTGCACCCACTTCTAAGGACAGGGCTCCCAGTGAACGTCGTCCACCGTCGCACCACACGGTCCACCGTACGTGGACACGGAAAGCCTTGGGACGACAATCCGGGACCCCAAGTCTTGGGACTAGAGTGAAGAGAACCACACACGAGGGTGTACCTTGGTGTCGGTAGACACCTCGTAAGGGGCTTACGAAACACGAGAACCTTTTTGCTTCCTGGCTCTCGCACCCCAAATAAATCCGATGGACAATCTTTAAGAACCGAGAACAACAAAGGTACCCTCCTGAACCCGTACAAAGAGGGTACGGAAGCACTCACGGGAAGGGACCCTATTCGACAGAACCCTAGCTCGACCCGTCGTCTGACAGGTCCAACCTGAGAATCCTGGGTACTTAGAGTGAGAACGGTTAATTTCACGGTCAGAAGGGCGAAACACTTAGAGTCATAATACTTTGCGCATCGATTTTTTGTTGAGGTAATTTTTGTCGTTTCATACAAATTTTTTTTTTTGATTGTTTTTGTTATAACTCCGTCGTCGACAAGGTTGGGGTTTTCACCTTTCGCAGGATCAAACGCAAAAATTGTGTGTAGTGGTGCACCGTTTTTCGTCCTCCTCCCTCTCTCTCTCTTTCTCCTCCCCTTCCTCCCCATCCCGGTCCCCTCCTCCTCTCCGCAAAGAAAAGAAAATAATAAAGGAGACCCACACGTGCGAATTTTTGACGAAGGCTTACCTTAGGGTGTCTCTAAATATAGACCTGAAGTCAACAGAACTGCTGTCAAATCTCTAAAGACGATGAAGGAGACGTCGGTAGTCCCCGGACCACTCGGGAGAGGAGACCGGAGACAAGTTTCTCGTCCGTTCAGGGACCCTAAGCGACACTGTAGACCCGCCACTCCTGAAATGGTCTCTCCCGACTCCCCAGGGACCCCCGTGGTCTTGGGTACTACGGAGAGTGTTCTTCGTCTAGTCGGACTCGACACCTGGGACCGGACCGACGAGACCCACTCCCACTCGTGGGTAATGCCTGTCACAAGACATTCCACTACACTTGCACACCCCAGGAGAGCCTTCCTCGCGTACGTATCGTACCCCTCCTCGGCGGTAGTCGCAACAGATTCAGACTCCAAGACAACCACCACGACCACGATTCGACAAGTCATCACAGACTAAGAAACGCTGGGGGTACCTGACATCGGGTACTCCGAGGGGACAGGTACCTTAAGAGATCCGTTCTTATGACCTCACCCAACGGTAAGGAAGAAGTCCCCTAGAAGGTCTGGTCCCTAGTTTGGGCCCAGAGGACGTAATGTCCGTCTGAGAAATGGTAGACTCGGTGGTCCCTTTGGATGTGCAATTCCATGGCCCTGCACTCCTCTAAACTCGAGTCCGTAATCTTTTCCAGAAGTTCAAGTGAACACAGGCAGCCCAATCTGATTACAGATTGAATGAGGTGAAGGAAAACAGACTCAAATATATTAAACAGTGTACACAAACTCTAACCTTATCCGAAAGGAAGGGAGCCCGAAGGGACCACCGAGTCTCGCGACCAATTCTTAGGTAGACGTCACGACCTCTGGACCCAAACCAGGGACCCAACCCTTCTAGGGGACCTCTTTCCTTGTCGATGGGTGAGGTCACCCATGACCCCCACTCACTCTACGACTCGAGGGGGCGGGTGGACGGGTCAAGAGGAGTCCCGAGGCCCGGGTCAGAAAAAGGTACTCGTGGCTGGTGGAGGATTGTCTGGTCTACTAAATAAAAGGGGTGAACTCACGATTTCGACGACTCTCAGCGCCCACAGGAGTCCTCAAATAACCGTCTTTATGTCTTTTCACCCTAAATTGTAGTCCCAGGGGACCTCTCGAAGAGGGGCGTCTTGGAGGTCCTCAGAAAAGACTAGTCAAAGGAACGAGGACTCCGGGTCGGAAGAGGGTCAAGAGACCTCCAGTGGTGACGCGGAAGACGAATGAGGTCTAGATTGGGTCTTACGTCGGACCCGGTGAAAGTCAGAAGTACCTCCGTAGGCCTACTGAGCCCGACCACCTTAGGTCCCCTCCAGTGTAGGGAGGACGAAAGAAAGGAAACTCGTTCTAGATCCCTCGACCTAGGGAAACATAGTTACCAGACACAAAAAGATCTTCTTTGTCTGTGGACTCAAAAGGTCTTATTGAAGGAAAGACGAGAGTACCTCAGCGATCAGATTACTTCTGTACGTCTACTCTACGGACCAGGACTTTTCACGGAGAAGTGGTCGGTCGGGACCTTCCCCTCCTCTTTCTTCCCTACCTCCCCCTCCTCTTCTATTCTCCTTTCTTCATACTCACTCCCTCATTCTCCTACTTCTGGATCCGAATGCGCACACACGCGCGCGTGTGTGTGTGTGTGTGTGTGTGTGTCAGTGTATTGTAAACGAGAGACGACCGTTCTCTTCTCTCGTTTCGGAAAGAACAAGAGGAGGGAGGGAAAGAATAGTTTGTTGACCGGTCCCGTAAATGTAAATATCGTTCGAATTAATTCTTCAGAAAGAAACACACAAAAACTTCTTGTAGAGTATCGTAGTTTCGATTTATGAAGTGTCTAGGGAAAGTAAAATCCTCGATTCTATGAAAGATTTGAAAAAGTATTGTTTGAAGACTTTTCGATGAAAAAAAAAAGTAACAGACTCAAGCAGAAGTAACTTAAAACTTAGATTACTACTCCAACCCCTCCCTAATCCCCACTCTACCGTCTCTACCACAGGAGTGGTCCTACTACCGAAGTTGGAGCAGAGAAATATCCTGTACTTTGACATGACGGAACGGGGCCAGAACAACGGAACCCACGTTACCTTTAGGGTGTCGACACTTCTGTCGTAGGGTGGACTGGAGGACGTAGAGTGCCGGTGGAGGACCACCAAGAAGAGAGGGACAGAAATTACAAGTCTACTGCGGAAGTAAAATACTAGTCGTAGGTCGGGAGACAGGACGGGGGACCAAAAGAGACACGAAAAGTCGGGGTGTCAGAAGGCAACACAAAGGAATAAGACAGGTGAAGAGTACCCACTTAGAGTCAGACAGGAAATTTCTCTGTGGTCCCGACCCGAGAATCTCCTTTTACAAAGACTGAGACGAAAGGTTGGGAGACTCGTCCCCCCACACGACTTAGGGTCGCTCACTGGAAAAGAAGACGACGGTAATGTCTGGTCTTTGGGTTGGTCGAGTGGGACACCCCTCATTGCGTCCGTAAAGTACTCCGAAGAACAAAATCAAAAAATTTTCCCTAGATATATTTCATTTACCCCTAAAGTGATTACCTTCTCACGACACCCCTACTTGTCTCTGGGAATGTCCACACACGCACATCCGTCCATACTCCTGAACGGTGTCTCGACCCCACGACTCCCTCCGAGACAGGGACCCAAAGGTCGGGTCGTCCCAGGAACCCGACCATCTTGACCTTCCCCCTCCACTTCATTGTCGTGGTTCGCTGGGGACCCTACAGTGTACTGCAGTACAGTGTACTGTGAGTTAACGGTCCATTCCCTCACCTCGAACATCCCGGAATTTTCCCGGAGTCTTCGTGTCGGGTCTTTTATATATATAAAAATTTTTCTGTAGTGAAATTTTTCTACCTCACATAATAAAGATCTAGAGGTAGAGTCCAATCCAATTAGAATCATTCTATTGATCATCTTAGAAAAAAGTTATTCTTATCTTTATAAAAACTTTGAAAACGATTTCAATATTAAATACCAAACTTGTACAACGACGAGAACTACAATTAACGTACTAACACGTAAAATGGGGACAGTCGGGACACGAAGGTTAAACAATTACTATTAATAACACAGTGTTGATTGGTGTACGTGTGGGAACCAGAACGAACACTCGTCACATAAATGTCTACGAGACGACCACAGAAGAGACATACAGGAACTGAAGAAGCAATAATTTTAATAGGTACCCATCTTCTTTTTGTCATTAATATTTGAATGTTCGTGGTATTATTAAACGTCAACGGGAGTCGGGACTAGTGTTGTTGTCGCTGTAGTCATTGTAAACTCCTTCTAACTTGTGTCCGGACCTTAACTTCGGTTTTGAATGAGACAAGAAAGAGTCCGTCCTTTCACGAAACTCTCTCAACGCAACTTTATTTGTGTAATGGGACACATTTGATCGATCGATCACCCTTCAACGAAATATTGTGTCCCTCGAGTCAGACCACGAGACCCTGTTGAATCGCCCCACCCTACCCCACCCTCCATCCTCCCTCCAAGTTCTCCCTCCCCTTGTGTACATTTGGACACCGACTAAGCACAACAACATACCGTCTTTGCTTGTGTTGTACCATTTCGTTAACAGGAGATTAAGTTTTATTTAAATTTTTAAAATTTTTTTCTTTTTTTTTTCCTTTTCGTGAAGTCTCACGGAACCTACTTCTTCCTCCAGAACTTTAATGAGATCAAATACTCATAAAGACATTAGTCCTGTCGACTGTACATGACTCCCATTGAGTGTACGGTCTGTGGCACGACTCACAAAACCGAAAGACAACGAAACACTGTCTGGCGGGGTTTAATCACGAATTTTGTTGTTAAACAACAAGGAGGAGTGACTTACGAGACCCCCGAATGACCCGAGTCTACCCGTCAGGAACGAGTCTACCACCGGCTTCAACGTCAGCGAACCCGACCCGACCGACGTGGGCGACCCACTGGTCTGTAGACAGAAGTGTACCGAAGAGGTGCGGCAGTGCACCCGAAGGAGTGTCACACCTCAGAGTCCCGTCAGTCTGACGGAGGTGCCACCGAACGGTAGAGGTCTCCTCAACACTTGAGTTCAAAAGTATGCACTGTGTGTCACTTAGGTTTGTTTGACTTTACAGTCTCAAACGTCGTCTCCTTCCCCATAACGTCTTGACTCGTTTCTCTTGTTTGTCGAGTACGAGTTTTTGCAGACTTGAGGAGTTACCAAACCCCCTTCTCAAAATATCCTTTTAAACCCATTCCCGTCCTTCGTCCAACACAAGGTCCTTAGAACACGAGTCGGACTTCAATCGTAGGAGGTGGACCCACTCTCCTAAAACTCGTACTGGAACGATCGTACACTTTACTCGTCATCAAACTTGTAGACCGTTATGAAACCGGTGAACTACGCTTCTCGGTTGAGTAACCTTTTCTAGGACTACGACCCTTTCTGTCTTCCGTTCTCCTCTTCCCCCGCTGTCTCCTACTCTACTAACCTATTGTAGTGGCTGAGTCACCTGAACTCAAACTCCTTCGAGGCCCTCTACCACTTCCTGTAACTTCGGACCGCACCACACCAGGTACCCCAGTGTTTCTCAGCCTATGTTGACTCGTTGACTTGTTGTTGTTGTTGTACCCACCTCCGGAATCAAGGACGTCTTCTCGAGTCTCTATAAAAGACACGTAGGGACCTCCTCCTTGGTCCTGGGACGGGTGCGACGTGATGATAAAGGACACACGAAAGGGAAACAAAGACGTAGAGGAGGGAAGGTGTTAATCTTTGACGAACTCAGACGGGAAACCTTGAGCTCCTTCCAGATCCTCCGGCTTCGGAAAAAGGATGTTTGTTCTTTGCCCCCTGTTTCTTTCCGAAAACACGGGTGCACCCGGGGTGTTCCAGGACGAACCAAAGACAAGGTACTCGAAACCCACCTACGATTGTCCGAGGAACGAGTATCCAGTGTCTTACAGTAAAGACAGTGTAAAGTGACTAGCCCAGTCTGCCGGTCGGGTCTTCGGTTCCCTCCTAATCTGAGGTAGAGAAAAAGTCAGACAACCTGACGTACTCGCAAAGTGGGTATAGTACGTAATTTCCTTTGACTTCGAGCCCCGGTCCATTGCCGTGTTTCTGAGGGTCGACTATTATTATTATTATTATTCACTCGAAAGCTCCTAATGTTGCTCGAGACGTACTGGGACCTTGGTCGCGTACGTCGGAGAAACGACCCGACTTCTGAAAGAGTCAGCGTTTAATGAACAAGTGTGACCGTACACCGTGTCATCTTACCCCAGTGTTTTTATTTCTTTATTTTATTAAGTAGTTTAACTTGGTCCAAACTTCATGAAGGGACCCATTCTTTCACTTTCACAATCAATAAGTCAACCCAGGCTGAGACCCGCTCGGATACCTCACTCATAGGAGGGACTTTCTTTTCCGTCTATGGGAGTCACAGTCCCAAGACCGGTCCCAACCCCTCCACTCTACTGACCGGACTTACTCGACACTTCTGCACTTCACCACAGACGTCCCTCCGGCCCTGTGTACGTCCTGTGTGGCACGAACGCTGTCACTGCGGTGGGGCGGGACCCAAGGGAGTCGCGGAGCGTCCCCGTTTGTGGACGTACGTCTCGACAACGGAAGTCGGAACCCAGTCGGGACACACCGTCGGGGACAAAACACCACACTCTACTCGAAACCATCCAGGGTCCGTAGGGCCTGTAGTGTCCCGACACACACGTCTCCCTGGAACCCGAGTCGAAACAGGCAACGGGAAAAAGGTCGAGCACAAGTCCTTCGGGACCTAAGGTCCGGAAAAAAAAAAGAAGTGAGGGAGTCCCTTATACACAATTCACGATATTAACAAAGTCTTTCACAACCAAGCGTTTGACACTAGTTGGACGACCTACCACCTCGACATCCGTAATCCTCAAAGATCCCGACGTTAAGTTGACAGAAGTGTCGATCTACCCGGAGGACGGTCGACTCGTGACACCTGCGACCCAGTGGGAGCCCAGCCGTCTACACCGAACGAGATCGAAACAGTGCAGGACCGAGTTAAGGGGACCCTCTAGTGTATCGATGACCCCAGGTCTAAGGGCGAAACATTTGACGACCGTCAAACGTGTCTGTTGGGGAGACTGAGCCGGACCCCACAGTACAACTTTTTAAGAGAATGGAGAAGAAGGTTTTTGGTAAAATGTGGGACTATTAGAACTCCGAATTCTCTCAGATTCATCCAAGAAACGTGTTCTCCTAGAGATTAATTCAAAATAAATTAGACGAATCGGTACCCTAGACCGTTCCGTATCCACTATTCATTATCGAAAACTAAATGACACACTATAACAGGAAGAAAAGTACTTAAACTGGGTTAAACATTGTATGAGAAATTAATTTTTTTTTTTAACTGTAATTGTGACTTATTCAAATTCCACGCTCGAGTCAACGAGACAACTCAGGTTGGGAAACCCTGGGGCACCTGACATCGGGTGGTCCGAGGAGACAGGTACCCTAAAACGTCCGTTCTCATGACCTCACCCAACGACAAAGGAGAAGGTCCCCTAGAAGGACTGGGTCTCTAACTTGGGCTCAGAAGAATCGTCCGTTTAAGAAATGGTGACTCAAATTCCAATCCACACATATGTGAATACACAACATTATACTAACGACTACATCAGCATAAACAGTGTAACGTATTAATATCATGTCAAAAACAGATATAAGTAGTATGACACGGAATTCAGAGTTACCGAACAAGTGATGAACAATGTTGAAACACGGGAATTGTTATCGTCAGAATGGGGACGGGGGGACGACTTCGGGGTAGGGGACCAATGGTGGTAGAATGACAGACAAAAAATATCCAAATTGAAAAAGTCTAAATTGTATATTCACCATCGTGGGTCATGACCAGAAAGAGACTGAATAGAGTGTATCGCAGTACACGAGTTCCAGGCAGGTACACCAGTGTCTACTCTCCTACAAAAGGAAGGAGTTCCGACTTATTATGAGAGAGCAGACAAACATGATGTAGGGAAAATAGGTAAGTAAGCAACTACTCGCAAACCTAACAAAGGTATAGACCCGAGAACACTTACTATGACACCAATTGTACCCCACGTCTATAAAGCAACTTTAAGACACAAGTAAAGGAAGTCCATATTCGGGTCTGTACCTTAATGATCTCGTATAAAATCTAGATAAAAATTAAAAAACTCCTTGGAGTTATAATAAAAGGTATCACAATCTGGTTAAATGTAAGGGTGGTGTCTCGTGTTCCCAAGGGAAAAAAAAAAAAAATTCCCAAGGGAAAATTGGTATAAAAGTGATGTTGAACAACAGAGAACAGAAAAACCACTACCGGTAAGATTGTCCACATTCCACTATAGAGTACCGCTACATTGTATAAGAAATATAAAAACATGACTTTACATTCCAAGAACGCTTTTTCGAGTGTCCAGAATACCACGTGTTACCTAAAAATGTTTAATTTACAGGTCTACATTCTCATCTTATAAGGACCCTTAAGGGACCTCCGGATTAGCGATCCTAAGACACGAAGGCAACGGTCCCTGGGTCCAAGTTAGGTACTAGTCCCTTGATTCTAGAGTGTTTGATACGACGACGACGACGACGATTCAGCGAAGTCAGGACAGGCTGAGACACGGTGGGGTATCTACCGTCGGGTGGTCCGAAGGGGCAGGGATTCTAAGAGGTCCGTTCTTGTGACCTCACCCAACGGTAAACTCCGTATCGGTTTTTTTTAATTTTTGGTCTTATAAGGGTCATTCACAAATACTTACTAAAAGACGTGGAAATGGTTGTGACTTATAGTAGTTTTGAAAAGTAGAAACGACTATAACATCTATTTTCTACTAGTCAAGTCAAGTCAAGTCAAGTCAGTACAGGCTGAGAAACGTTGGGATACTTAGCGTCGTGCGGTCCGGAGGGTCAGGTAGTGGTTGAGGGCCTCAAGTCAGTCTGAGTGCAGGTAGCTTAGTCACTACGGTAGGTCGGTAGAGTAGGAGACAGCAGGGGAAGAGGAGGACGGGGGTTAGGGAGGGTCGTAGTCTCAGAAAAGGTTACTCAGTTGAGAAGTGTACTCCACCGGTTTCATGACCTCAAAGTCGAAATCGTAGTAAGGAAGGTTTCTTTAGGGTCCCGACTAGAGGAAGTCTTACCTGACCAACCTAGAGGAACGTCAGGTGGACAAGATTAAACTAAAGAAATTAATACCTACTGAGACTCGTAGAAAAATACAAATAACTGATCGATATAAAGAACAATGGATGTGTAAGTGTAGTAAATGGATTAAAAATAACCCAATAAAAAGAAAGACTGAACACTCTTACGAAACATGTAATTCTTTGGTTTGGGAATCAGTAAACATAACGTGTTCGGAAAGAAGTTAAACAACGAGAGATCAAATGAAAAAAAATGACTTAATTTTTAGTATAATTATAAAATTTGAGAAATAAATCAGTTTATATAGTCATAAAAGGAAATACCAAAACCACAAATACAGAACGAATCTTTCACGAAGGCATAAGATTATAACATTTTAAAATTGTATAAAATTAAAAAGAAAACAAGTAAGTATCACAGAATTTAAAAAAATTAATTCCTCATAAAAAAATAGTACACTNATCAGTTTATATAGTCATAAAAGGAAATACCAAAACCACAAATACAGAACGAATCTTTCACGAAGGCATAAGATTATAACATTTTAAAATTGTATAAAATTAAAAAGAAAACAAGTAAGTATCACAGAATTTAAAAAAATTAATTCCTTATAAAAAAATAGTACACTTTAAATAAAACCATGTTTCTGAGTCCAACCCTAAGTCTAAAAAAAAAAAACCCCCCCTAAGTCTAAAATAAAGAAATGAGGTTTAAAGATCTATCAACAAGATTACGACAAATAACGAATTAAGTAGTAATAAGTGCCCAGACTGTACAATAAAAAATAGTATTTACTTCAGGAGTATACATAAACCCAGACAAATACCTGAGACGTAACAAGATGATTTTGTACGTGACTAAAGACTTAGATACTCTAAGTCCTTTTAAATCTTTAGCACACTTCCTTGGACGAAACCCCATGACTTACCACGTGCCCAGAACCTGTAGGTCCCGACGTTCATGCTAGATCAACTAACCAAACGAGTACCTTGTTTATAATTATAATTACTCGTGTTCGAAATGATCCACGACTCACATAACGCTCAAAACAAGTAGACACGGTTACAAGTAGAATGACTCTTACTATTCGACCTTGTGACGTATATACCTTAAGTAAGTCACCAATCACCTTCTACGAAATTACTCACTTTTTAGACTCTCCTCGATTTCCCTTTCTCACTACAACACTCGACTCGGAATCGACCCACCATGAGTAGAGACTTCACGCCACCGAAGACACAAACCTGGTCAAAATCTTTTTATGCATCCGCTTTACCACTCAATTGTCAAAGGTGGTAGATGTCGTGACCCCATAAAAGGTACGACACAAAGAAATAAAAAGGGGGAAGTCATACTCACCCTAATGAAGACGACCTCAATCAGGTTTTTCACGACACAGTCACCCTTTCAACTCGAATTACAGGCGAATTCTACTAGGACCTAGGACCTAGGAAGTAGAGGGTGCTTATCTCGTCCCGACCTCAGGAACACTGACCGACTTCGAAAGACTATGGACACCACAACCTGACATCCCGTATGAGAGGTCAGTCACTTCGTTACTGGGACGTAGTGTCACCCAGGTCGGGACGAACAACGGCGGGTCCTCCCCGTCTCCGAGGAAAGTCTTCCTGTGAGAAGTCACAGTTCACACTTAGGTCTCCGTGTCCAAGAAGAAGAAAGATCTTCAGACTAAGGAGGAGAGACGGTCCTCAGGGTTGGACTTGGGTTTCACAGTAGGGTAAGAGGACCCGAGGGTAGGGAAGGTCCTCAGCGGGTTCTCTCCATACCAGGGTCAAGGACCCTGGTACCTGACGGTGGACGGAGGGTAGACCGTTGGAGACGAGGACGAGACCCCCGCCTAGGTGTACAGGACCCACGACACAGGGTCGGAGAGACGACGGCGGGGGAGGAGACAGCAATCTGAGTAGAAGGGAGGGTAAGCGGGAGTATGCACTTAGGTACGTGTACTGACCACTTTAGAGTACCCACACTTTACCAGAGTAACGGGAGACTACCTGTCTTGAGGAAAACTGACCTTACAATTGTGAAGACAACGGGCATTAGGAGTATATAGTGCCCTACCTTCTGAAGGAACCCAATCAAAGGTCCAGTGTACATCCCCCCGTCCTAAGAGTCTCGGGGACGTTTCACAGGCTCCTTTCTCGACGAAGATGGACTCTTGATTTGACTCAAAGTAGACCTCAACCCACACCGAGGGTCAGACTCAACATCTTCGGTGTATTAATCGGCCTTACTTACACCAGCCAACACACAATAAAATCCTTTAAGGAATCTCAAAATTAAAGCCTCCCTTCGTCTAGGACGGAGACTTATCTGAGTTCCTCCGACTCATGGAGAACCCGTCGCGCCGATCACTGGATCAAACTTGTCGGACTCCAGACGCGGGGTCTGGACCGGACCCTCGGTCCGCTGTCACCCCTCGACACGGGCGTCTGAGCACCAACCGGACCCCAACTTCGCACTAAAGCCGACACTGGTGCCGAGAGGTCAAAGGACTCTTAGGGTACTCATTGGGCACACCGAGTGGCGCAGGACGTCACTACGAAAAGACCAAGACTCCAGAATTGTCTCGAGTGCGGAGTGCCACGGTCCACTACCTTGCCACCAGAGTGTAGTCGTCGTACACGACCCGCAGAACACACACTAGAATGAGAGTGTTTTAGACAAAGAAGAAAACTTTTCCCCGTGAAAAGGAGTGAGAAACGGTAGAGCTACATCTCTCATTTGTCGTAGAAGAAACGGTAATTCTACAAATTAAAACTCAGACCTGAAACCTAGAACTTGGGTCTCGACTTCGACACCTTCGACCGAGGGGTAACAACAGAGACAGTCCAGGCGTCCCCCTGGTTCGCCCGGGTCCCGGAGGGGTATCCACCACGGGACACTACGACCTCCGTCGCCTCGGGAAGGACACTGTCTCTCTCACAAGGACGAACAAGTAAGTATCAGTCTCGACTTTAAACAAGTAAATATTTAAAGAACTGTTGAGTCTTATTCTTTTATCACCGTAAGTTGACTGACACAATTGTACTATAACGCACGGGTTTCCGTTAAGCCGTTTACAATTGTTAATTAATCCGAATGGCTTCCGTTTTCTTCAGAGGTCACCCAGTGCGAAAGTCAAAGATTTTTCGGAAGTCTGAGGTCACCACTATTTAAACAAACTTTATAACATATTAGACACAATCTTATGTGTTTACATATAATTTTCGTCTCATGACAAAGTACACTTAAAGGTTCGNCTACAAATTAAAACTCAGACCTGAAACCTAGAACTTGGGTCTCGACTTCGACACCTTCGACCGAGGGGTAACAACAGAGACAGTCCAGGCGTCCCCCTGGTTCGCCCGGGTCCCGGAGGGGTATCCACCACGGGACACTACCTGACCTGAGGTCACCACTATTTAAACAAACTTTATAACATATTAGACACAATCTTATGCGTTTACATATAATTTTCGTCTCATGACAAAGTACACTTAAAGGTTCGAAAGGGGATTCTGATTTTCCATCACGAAACTTTATAACCTACTCTTCTTGGTCTCCAGTAATAAAAACAAAAATTTAGACACACTAGAAGTGAAATGAGAAAGTTCACAGATAATTTTACACAGTGGATAAACGTGAATGCTTACAAAATATACGGTCAACATTTTTACCTAGTTACCTAAATACACAGATCGTCTTCTAGTCAATTAACCAAAACTTACCACACGGTTCCACTGTGTCAGTCAAAATACTAAAGGCATCTACTACCTAAAACGAGGACACTGTTCCAGTTCGTGTATTTTTAAGGTTAGTTTACGGCATTTTTCGTGTCAAGGCATACGGTCAGACTAAGACATCCGCAGAAAAACACCGTCCCAACCGTTAAGGTAGACAGGGTCGACTTTCAGTCGGAGTCAGGACAGAGACATCGTCTACTAGTGTGTGTGTCGAAGGACTATGTGTATTATATCACTTTTATGTACCTATTATACCTAAATGTAATATCCAATAAATTTAGACTTTCGCATGAATAAAGCTAACGTCAGCTCCGACTCACCCTCCGCCTCGTATCGACGGTACTAAGTCCTCCCGTTCCCGCCACAACCAGAGAGAACCACTATCAGACAAAAGAGAGAGGACCAACCATAGGACCCCCCTCGTCCATTTATGACGACAATTAACGCACGACAAGGATTACCCGTCCACAGACAACAGGAGCTGACGTCGAGAACTAGTTTTTACCTCATTGGTTGCGCTTATCGAACACAAATAATAAGACCAGTACCTGCTGTCGTCCACGGTGTCGTCTAGTTAGAGTCTAACCATTATCCAGCAACTCTTCCGTCTTTTACCGTCCGATCCCATTTAACTGGGCATCGACAGTATATTAGAGTCCCTTGCTGCCAACCAACTAATACACACGACGTCGACTTTGTATATCGAATTCCGTAGATTCAGTCCCAGTCCCCTAAGGTCGTCTATGGGGTGGGGGAAGACGAAGAAAGTTCCCGGGGACAATGACTTACCAGAATTTTTCTCAAAACATACGGGATTACCATTGGTTGTTCTGTCCTAACGGTTACTGAACCAGAACCGTCCGTCGGTCGTACATTTCCTACGAGCCACGGCACCGTGGGGACGACCCGAAATACGCACCTTCACCTACGTTGACGACTTCCCGGTCTCGACGGGACACCCCGTCTCTCGCGTTGGGTCCAGTCTACTACAGGACGGTCGGGGCCCACCACCCTTTGACTCAGACCCCTCTGTCTCGTAGACGGGTTATCGATTTACACTCATTCACCGTAAAAGGTTTCTTCCCGCATCAGATCTTTTTTTATACCCAAATTTCTTCACCACATGACAGTAGGAACATATATCTATATATTCATTTCGAATAGTTAAATCTAAACCTTTAACATTCTAAAGTCTGTGTCCCGGTCTTACTTAGATGGAATATTCACTTACTCCTTATTCGTCTACTACTCCAGGTTGTTCGAGATTCCTATTAAGAGTCGAACAAATCTCCCTACACACCCAAAAATCTAAAAGATCTACGTGACACAACTACTCCTATGTCCGACTCTAGGGTTTCAGGTCCCTGAATCTGTCCTCTCTTTAGTAGAGAAAGAAGAACCAGTCGAGACCATCGACTAAGTCCTGAAGAGACTACCTAAACCCCCAGTTAAATAACGGAGACGAAGATAGGGTAAACGACCTTGGATCAGAGGACTGGTGGAGCTGTCGTCCCCACTGGACGATTTAGAATCCCGAGACAAAGATTACCTACTTGTCGTCGTTACTAGGAGAGGGTATACGGGAAAGGTACAGGATTGTTCCAGTGACGGCCGTATACTTTAAACTTCTGTCGCCCAAATAATGAACTGGCCTAGAAACTGTACTCGGTAAAGAGTCTGAGACCTAAGATTCCTCTCCCTTGGTTCGCAATTCGACCAAACACCTCGGAGGATCTGAATCTAGGGAGCGAACATATTACAACCATTGTCACAGACAGGGTCGCTCATTTTCAATGCGTCGTGTCCATCGTACTCTGGTACCCCCGGGGACGGACAGTACACTATTGAAGAGTTATCTTCCTTCAAGAAGGGGAGGTCCTCCTGACCATTTCCAGTAGATGAAGGGGCTACGAAGACCTTTTTGTTCAGCTAAACGAGTTTTCAATGGAATCAAACGGAATAACGTGGTCCTAATGTGGTGTAATGACATTCACAAAAATGAAGAGGTTTACGTTTAAAATTTTAAGACACCACTCGATTGTAAGTGGTCTCCGTTGAGTATGGTAGGTCTGTGTAGAAGACCGGGGTAGCGTGGTCCCGATCTTTCTTCCCTGTTATCTCGTCCACAGACCCCGTACTCCGTACGGGGCACTCGATGGCAAGGGTTCCGTCTCACCTATAAGAGGTGGACCGGACATCGGACCCAGGGACCGAGAGCTCGGGTCTGGGACAGTCCACTTGACGACCAGGACCCGTCTGGGGACCGTCCACAACGAAAACCCGTCCACACTAAGGACGACCCCTTAGAACACGACCTTTACACTCTACCGGTCACCGTGGGACCCTGTACCGTCGAGGTCTAAACCGCCCTGTAGTGATTCACTACCTAGTGCCCCTGACTTCAGGACTCCAACCTTAACTACTCCGAAATCACCCTCCTGGGCGACAAACCCTTCGGTACAAGAAAGGGTAGTGACGGGGAGGGGTCGGTCCCAGGGTGCACACCCGAGGGTTTCGTCGAGGAGATCACGAAACGACCGAAGGGATCGGACACGCTCCCCCACAACTCCTCGTGCCTGAAATCCGCACCCGAAGTCATCAACGTCGAAGACCCGAGATCTGGTGTCCGAGTCATCAACACCACGTCCCGAATCAACGAGGTGGCAAACACCCTAGAAGGGTTTAGTTCTTGCCTTGGGTACAGAGGGTACAACCGTCCACCTAAGAAATGGTGACTCGGTGGTCCCTTCGGGGACTTAACAAGTGAAATTTTACTAAGTAAAACACAATACTTTTGACGTCGCGTTGTTTTTGATGTTCACATCTGCTGAAGGTGTACACTATACCAAATTTGCACTCAGCAATCCTCCGTCTCCCAAGTCCAGGGTCACCATTGTAAAACAGTCTCTGTGTACTGTGTATCCTGCAGTCGTTACCTCGACCGAAGGTCGTTCCAAGGACATTAAGGTGGAAACAAAACGATTGAGACTAATCACGTTAGTGTTACTTCGTGTAGAGTATCTCCGGTCTTAGACATTGAACCCACTACCGGCAACTTTTAAACCTATTATGTTTCCTGACACCCCTCTTGTACAATCACCTTTTTCAATGCAAATACGTCTCTTCGAATTTCTTCCTTTGTCTTACACGTACGACTAAGGAGATGAATTCTAGTGTAGACAAGGATGAATTTTTATCGAGGTTCCTTAGGAAACACATCTTAATGTTTCAAGTTTCCGATGTTTTTCCATATCGGAAGGGTTAGAAACAACAAGCCAGCGAGTCAGAACAGACTGAGAGACGCTGGGGTACCTGATGTCGTGTGGTCCGAAGGGACAGGAAGAGATAGAGAACCTTAAACGAAGGTTAGAACCTACCGATGACAATTACATAGACACACTAAAAAAAAAAATTCCTACACATAGTCCGAACACGAGTGTGTGGGTCTATAAAAAAATTTTATTTCTTCAGCAATATCTAGACATTTGTCTAAAAAATTAGATATCTAGAAACTTGCGAAAAGTAGGTATCGTCGAGGACGTCCATCTGAAGTAAGAAAACTTACCGACGTATTAGTGGTGCTACTGTCAATCGGTCGTGACAAGAGTCACGACACCTACATAATAGAATAAATTAGAAATGGTGTCAGGATGAACCGCCCGGGACGATGACGAGGACAAAGTCTCCTTCCTTGTCTTCGTATCTCTTGATCATTCTTTTAATTGAGAGCACACAGTCTGGGGTTTGTGTGTGAGACTGGTGGGGGTTTAAGACGAGGGGACGTGTCAATTAAACACCCACCCGACCCCCAATTATAGTACTCAAGGCCAAAGGGACGTCCGGTGGAGGACTGACAATAAAAAGTAAAAAGGAAACAGTGTCGTAGAGGATCCTACATGCGAGGTACACAGAGTGTGAGACCCAACACTAGAGAACCCCAGACAAAGGAACCTCAAGAGAAGTACAAAAGGAGGTCAATTTTCTCTGTCCCTTGTTGAGTCTTTTAATACTAATTCCAAATGTTTCAATAAGGGCTTATCGATAGTCTAAACCTAGAAAATCGGGTCTTTTCTCTCGTACGTGTCAAAGAAAACGTGTGTCCTTCTTTAGAGCCTCTGAGGAGAGGACATCCCCTCCGTTCAGGACCCACAGGGGGACCCTACGGAAGACCAACTCTTGGTGAGACTCTAAAAGACCCACGGGGACAGACGGGACGGTACATCACTCACCTGAGGTCCCATATGTCACCCCGACTCCTTCGGGGGTGAGGTCCACGGTCCCCGGAACGACAAATAAAGAAGGAAAAGAACCGTGACCCAGTAACAGAGGGTACGACTCGAGGTCTAACTTGTCATCGACCATTGGGTCGGGTACCCAGTCCTACGACCATGAACCACTGAAGTACCGTAATAGTCTACACCCTACAACGTCGCTTATCTACATGTGACCCGTGACCACAAAGTGGAAAAAATCTCTTCGATTATCTGTGGACCCTGAAGGGTCCACCGCGGCACCAGCACTTAGACGGACGGTCACGTCTTCTGAGTCCTCTATACCAAACTAGGGACCCAGCCCTTGTAGGGGACCTCCTCCCGTACCTTTGAGTGAGGTCACAAGAACGGACCTCTTAGGGTACCTGTCTCCTCGGACCGCTCGATGTCAGGTACCCCAGTGTTTCTCAACCGGTACTGACTCGTTGACTCGTACGTCCCTTTGCCTGTCACGTCACTACGACCGGTCGGGACACCGATGACAAAACTCCTTCGTACTTGTAGCTCGACCAAACCTAGATCTCAGGTCTAGTTTGCAGTATCTTTTGAGTTCAAGGTTTTACAAAAGGAAGTCAGTCGTCTTGCCGTCTTACTGAGGCACAAGGACCAGCAGTCTATGTCAAACGACAAATCTAGGTAAATCGTCTCTTCCTAAGGCAGAACACTTTTGTGTCCGAACTACACGCGGCCGTGAACCCTTCGAGTCAATTTATAAGATTAGGAAAAGACCCTATCTCCGTCCGTGTGTTTGTCCTAGCACAGTGTCTAAATGGGCACACACAGATATGTGCAGTCTGGAACCCGTTCAGAGAAAACACGATCTAACCCATTCCGTGGTCTAAGCACCCATCCTTTCGTTTCAAACTTGACTCGACCAACCCAGTACACCAATCCAGTGTCACCTTGTCTTCAAAAACGAGAGTACAGTCTCTTCCAGAAGTCAGGGTAGGACGGGGGAGTTCGACAGGTTTGGTGGCTCACTTCTTTGTGTGAAGGAAACCAAGTAGACTGGTTTAATAATAGATCGTTGAAGACCGGACCAACGGAGTTAGTTTGACGTTAGAAGGACGGACGAACTCTCTCTCAGGCCACCCCCTCCGCCCCCGTCACACCTACCCAGGCGTCTTCGTCTCGGACTCACCTGTCTTCCCAGGTTCAACTTTGGACTTACCACTCGAGTGGGGACCTTGTTCAGTGGCAGAAAGGGCCTAATAACGAAAAAGAAGGAACGAAACATAAAATTATTTCAGTTAGTCAACACAAAAACATTTCGCTCTTACATCTTTACCTGTAAGAACAGGACAGTGAACCTAAGACTCACGTATACATCGTTACGGAAATTCGGTACTGGCACTGGACTCTACGTCTACTTTATGGGCGCTCCAAGCACTCACCGGCTCCCCCACGAGGCTGACCTCCGTCGGTCCGAAATGACGACCGGTCCGGGTCTGTAGTCCACTGCAAAAGATCGGAGGACAAACTACTCTCTCGTCGTGTACTGCAATACCAAAGCAACAGTGACGGACGGTTTTTGTCATCCACACTACTACACTGCCGGATCAGGTCCCGGCCCTCCTCACCCGGACCTCCACCACCCTTCACCGGCCGCAGTCGTCATTTTAGGAATGTCTACGAAGGAGGACCCCCAGGGCGAAACCTTCCCGTCGGAAACCGACACGAGGGGCACCGGCCGTCCCCTGCAAGGTCACACGGGAGACGATTCAGTGAAGTCAGTGTAGGCTGAGACACTGGGGCACCTGACATCGGGCGGTCTGAGGAGACAGGTACCCTAAGGGGTCCGTTCTTATGACCTCACCTAACGGTAAGGGAAGAGGTCCTCTAGAAGGGTTCTTTCCTAACTTGGACTCAAAGAACCCAGAGGACGTAACAGTCCCTCCTAGAAACGGTGGGCATCGGAGGACGACCAAGGACACCGACAACCCCCGCAAGGTGCACGGGACTCTGGGTCAATTTTTTCTTCTTTCTATGTCTCACAGGGTGTCTTGGGTCTCGTCCTTACAACGACCCGGAGGCCTTCCATAGTCTTGGCAGAAACCCGGTGAACCGTATTGAAGAGAGGCGTGTCGAAGGGTCGGGTCCCTCAACTTTCCACCGACGGAGGTCGGAGGGTAGGTGCGCCACACCAAGATCGGAGACCCCCGAAGCAGGGACACAAAGGGCCAGAGACACACAGTTCCTCCACCCTCACGTGTGACTCTAGCTCAGGAAGGGGGGTTCACGACCTGACATGACTAACATTTAGACAGACACTGTGGTTGCTCCGATAAACCAACTTGTTTCTGCACTTTAGACCCTCGACCCCGTCAACGTCGAATGCGGTCGGAACCGTAGGTCCCTAAAGACATAGACCACTGTATCATAACTCTTCTAGGATCATCTAGTAAGAAAATTTTTAAAGATGAGGACCAATACAGGATGTCCGGCAGATTATAGAATTATGTCAACACGTACACACGTCAAACATTTATCTATGTGTGGATAGTCTCCTAGGTGTGAAACAAATGACTTAAGTCCCTACACGTCAGTCTCGCCGGACTCTGAGTAGGAAATATCCCACAAGTGTCACGTGCCTTCAACAACTGGGGGTCGCAGAGACCCTTATAAGTCACTAAGCATGTTCCCTGTGTCAAGGATAGAACCCTTCGTATTTGATGCATAAAAGAAAGAACTGGGATTTTATTTGAAGAATTTCTCAACATACCGGTGTTTAGAACTAAATAGGTGTTCCTGCTGAAGTGCAATAACCATGTATTTCAAGTTTATGCAACTAGGGAAAAACAGTCGAACTTCTCCACCCCTAAGAGGACCATCGACACTACGTCCGTCGGAACATAAAGGACCAGTTTAAAGAATTTGACTCACACGATCAAATCGTAAATAAGGGTTTCTTGTGTCTACCTTTCACTCCCCCGTCATAATTTATTAGAGGGAGGGCCAACCTTTAAGTGACGACGGAAAGGACACACAAAACATTTCAGAGACCTTGCGAGCGTCTGTACAACCTACTGGCTCCCTGTCTCGGCCCTCTTTCAGTTCGGTCGCACTACCAATACCCTTGCCGTGAGACATCCGAGTCTGGGGTGGAAGACTACGGGTCGGGGACGTTTATGTAGAGAAGGGAAGACACTGGACGGGAGGACTTAGACCGTACTGGTAGTTCAGACCCGCCTCAGGTCAACTGGGAGTCTGCATATCCTACTAAGGAGTGGACAGTACCCAGTTTCTGATAGTGACAAATACCCCTTATCACCGTCAGTCCTTCCATCCGCTCAACACTCGTCTCCGACCGCAGAGCCGAGTAGTCATGGAGCGCCCATGCACCTGACAATCGAAGACCGGTTGCTCCCTCGTGCACAGTCACGACGTCAGATGACAGCACTGATTCCTAGTGTCGTCGATTGAAAGACGTAGTGCATCCTCGAGCCGAACCCCAGTCGTTTCACAACTCACAATTGAGTCCGGTCGCTCACCAGACTCCTGTCGTCGACAGTCCGAACAGTCCCAACTCTATATCCTTCCTAAGGGAGACGGACGGGACGTCGCGACTCATACTCGCGGACGACTCCGAGACACATCTCAGAATCGAGACTGTACTGTCTGACCGGTGGTAGTAGACACTTTTGTGGACCGTATATCATCTACGAGTCATTTTTACGTCTACACACTTCAGAGGATTTGTGGATACAAAGGACCAAACCAAAGGAAGGTCAGGAGAATTTCACGGGGGGGTGGGGGCACGACCCAGAAGAACCAAGGTGACGGGAGCCCTGTTTCGGATCCGAGGTCCCCGACCTCCCCTCCTCCCGGTACGGAGGAATGGGCTCAGGCTCTCGGGAACCCCAGGTGCCGACGCGAAGGGTGAACTTCCTGTTTAAGTACCACACCGCCATGGTCGACTAGGATGCCTATCGTCTCGTGGAACCTACCAGTGGCTCTCGACACCGAGGTTACGAAGACAAAGATCCTCGGGGTCCGACCCCGGCCCGTTGGACCACTCTTTCCCCCTGGTTCAGAGTCACAAGATTTTGGATTGTACCCCCGACTGTAGACAGTGAAAGTGGCAACAAGATGAAAAATTCTCGTTCAACAATCCAGATCTGGTGTACAGATACGATTCAGCCAAGTCAACACAGACTGAGAAACGTTGGGGTACCTGACATTGGGTGGTCCGAGGAGACAGGTACCCTAAGAGGTCCGTTCTTATGACTTCACCCAACGGTACGGGAGGAGGTCCCTTAGAAGGACTGGGTCCCTAGCTTGGCCGCAGAGAATACTGAGGACATTACCGTCCATCCCAGAAATGACAACACGATGGACCCTTTGAGGGATCGGATGTGTGTCCCCTGGTTTATGGTCCACAGTCCTCAGTGACCCTTGGTGTAATTTTCGACGTTAATACTAGTAAGAAACAGGAATAAACGATCTGGACCTTGAACCCTCCTCACTTATAACCCACAAAGCATTCTTGTAATATCTTGTTATTTTAGGACGCAGCCATGTCCCTCGGACACGTCCGGCCACCCAAGGGACGACCCTTGTCCCCCGAGCACAGACACGGTAAACAGACCTCTTGGACCGAACGGGTCAGCGGTGGGGTGTGCACGCGACGAACTCGTCTTTCGTTCCACTGTCTTCTCCGTCACCAAGGAGACCGTCCTTCACTCTAATTCATTTTGTGTTCTAATCTTTTTAAAAATTTGTCAATTCCAGTGTGAAGCATTCTGCGTCTGTGTGTATTTACAGACGAACCGATATGTCAGAGACGTAGCCCTGTTTCGCGAGAGACTTTTTCGGCTCTTCGTCGCCCCGACGATACAGTCTTCACCTCCCACTACCCTGAGCGGCAAGAAGGGGAAAATTCTTCGTAGAAGGAACAAGAAAAGGAAGAAATTGAACAGCCTCCTCACTCCGTCTCCCTCCGGTCCGACCATCTCTCTACCTCGGGGACCACTAGTGGAAAAGGGTACGGCTTATGAACTGAAGTCAAAGGGATCTTGAGGATCTTGTACGGAAACGGTGGACGTCCTACCTCTCCGGTGGTGGACGAGACCTCGGTCTCGTGAGCTACTAACTACCTTACGATCTGAGAAATTAGGTGATCTAGGCGGTCACGGCCTTACTCTCCGTCCATTTACATTGCCGTCATCCTACCCTACCGTAAATTTTAGTCGTATTTATAAAAGAATGATCCTTGTCAAAAAAACCCCCACCTACTGTAGGGTCTTAGCTCCGGTGGACAAGAAAAATTTGTGGTAGAGTCTCTACCACAAAGTTGTGGACCCCCCACAGAACACGAACCTCTGGGTATAGGGACCTGTCCGATGAGATTAAGGGACAGGAACCCACTACGAAGGTCCTGAGTTTGAACTGGTCACTATCCTCCTCTGTCCCGTTAAGGTGACTTTTGAAACGGTGTTTGTTATCTTTGGCTTGATCTTAGATCTATTACATGAAATTTGATGTTCTAGGACCTACTACGGTACTTTTAGGTCACACGACGTTGACTCAGGGTCGTGTTGGTTTATGTATTTATTTTATTTATAATTTTTTTTATATACGTACAAATAATACAAGCTCCTTTATTTTCAGTACTAAAGTCTGAAACCGTACGGTAGCTTTTGACATGACACTTTTATAATACCACTTCTTTACGTTATTGACTATAGTCTTTAAGTTATTTACCCAAATAGTAGTACAAGTTATGTAGAAATTTTTCTTGATCTTCTATCCAGTCTTATTAAGGTTTGGCTTTGAGTCTGTTTATTTTCTACCTTTTATTTCTTTTCTTCTATTTCTGCATGTACCATGCCACTTTTTCATATTATGTTCGTGTCGACCTCAGTGTCTTCCTCTCTTCTCTCTACTGTCGTCTTTGTTTCGAAGTCCTCTACTATCACCTGTAAAGAGGGATCTTTTACGGACCGACCCACGGCACTCGAAAGTACTCGAGTCGAAAACAGTAGTAGCGACACTTACAAATCAGGTGAAGACAAGGCTTCTTCCCAACCCTAATAACCGTTATACGGACCTCAGGTTTACGTCCTCAGGGGGTCCCACCCGTTGTTTCCCACTCTACCAACTTATTGTAGTGGTCGAGTTACCAGCACTTAAACTCGTTTGAGACCCTCTACCACTTCCTGTCCCTTCGGACCGCACGACGTCAGGTACCCTAGCGTTTCTCAGCCTGTACTGAATCGTTGACTTGTAGTTTACAAGGGGTTTCTAGAGAAGTGAGGACCCCACAAGACGAACCTGACATCCGGACTCTCAGACCAACCATGACCGACTTTAGGGTTCGAACTTTCATCTTATTTCAAAGGATACCTTTATTATAATATTTACCTACAACCCCAGAAGTAACATCTCTCGATATCGCGTCCGGGTTCGAACCCTTTCTTAGCACTAAATAAATCTCGTAATACAGTCGTCTTTCTACGTACGGACTCAAAATTTTCAAACCTCGGGTCGGTAGTCGGCAGGACAACTGAAGAACCCCACCGGACACGTCAGAACCAGTGGGACCGACACTGTGGGACAGACTAAGGAAACTTTCAAATCCAGACTACACATTCACTGGATCCCCGAATGGTCCACCGCGATCAATATTTCTTGGACGGACGGTTACGTCCTTTTCATTCTCTGGGACTAAGCTAGGGGCCCAACCCTTCTAGGGGACCTCCTCCCGTACCGTTGGGTGAGGTCATAAGAACGGACCTCTTAGGGTGCCTGTCTCCTCGGACCTACCGATGTCAGGTACCTCAGAGTGTCTCGGTCTGTGTTGATTCGTCCAATCGTGTGTTGCGTCGTGTTGGATAATCCCTTTTCTGAGACTGGTTCTTGTCTATATCTATGTCTACATACACACACACACACTGACTCACTGACACGACATGTGGACTCTGATTACTACTTGCTGTAAAATTTAGTTGATGCAAGTTAATTTTTTTCTTTTCTTAACCAAAATACACTACGGAGGAACCATCGACTGTCATGCAGGGGGAGGGTAAGCCCGTTCTGGATCGTCTACATAGAAATCCCGCTTACTGAGAGAATACCCACCACTTGGACCTTTCGTCATCATTTCCGGGAGTATCCAGGTTCTTTACCTGAAGAAAATTCTTCTGTAAATGTAGACAGCCCCTCAACTAAATGGACCACTCTCTGACATCCCAAAAGTACCCTGAGCCTTTTGACACGAGACTGGGAGGTCGGACGACACACTGGAGCCCCTTCGGTGCGTCGGAGGAAAGGACGTCTGAGCCCCGACCTACCCGACATTGTTGCAGGACAGTAAAGTCCTTCACCTCGGTCGAAGGAAGGTTCCCGCAGCTCAGGGGGCCTTCAGTGCCCCGACTCCTCTTCCCCACTCGTCGGACACGGAGGGCCGGGAGGAGAACAAGGAGACTACGGAAATAGGTGGGTCCTCAACGACGAAGTCTCGAAACGTTAAAGGACACCCTGTCCGTACTAGACCCCGCAAAAGGAGGACGGAGACACACATACACACACACACTGACAGACTTCCTCCAGGACGTCCTTTTCCTTCAGTGGGTCGAGTCACTAAGTACTGCTGACGGGACGTAGGACGAGACGGTAGCAGACGGTAGGTACCCGTCCCGGAAGGGGACCACCGGCCGCCCCCTTACCGTCCGGACCCTCGTCCGGTAGGGGTTCAACAGTGTTTCGGAGACTGGGGTGTTGTACTGAAACAGCAGCAAGTCAGTGAGTCAACACAGGTTGAGAAACCCTAAGTTACCTGACGTCGTGAGGTCCGAAGGGACAGGAAGTGGTAGAGGACCTCAAACGAGCTTGAGTACAGACAACTCAACCACTATAGGGGAAGAGGAGGACGGAAGTTAGAAAGGGTCGTAGTCCCAGAAAAGATTACTCAGTCGAGAACCGTCGACTTTGGGAACCCGTCTCGTTCATTTACCCGAGACTTTGCACGGGGGACCTCGTCTCAGGACGGGTACTCTTACGGGGGAGCCCGGTCTCGGGACCTACGGTCGGTGAGGGAATCTCCTTCCCGAGACGACGACCCCCCCTCCGATAGTTCCCCGGTAACAGGGTCGACCCATGCCCCCTCCGGACCCACGTCGGGTCAAGAGGGACAGGTCTCAGCGACCCCGACACTCCTGACGTCCCACCATCCCCAGACGAGAAAGTGTCCCTGAAATTCGAGTCGACTCTACCCTTCCTGCCCCGACACCAGACCCCTGTGACTCTTCGCAATCGACCTCAGTAAGGACCCCTACGTCGACCTTTATCGTCAGCGTAGCTAGACCTCAGACTCCTCGACCACAAAGGAAAGACAGCAGTGGAGAAACTTGAGACGTGTAGCTGGGTCCCGACGTTTCTACGTCGCAGACCACCCCGAAAAAGACCCCCGAGTCTCGGTTACGTCCGGTGCACGAGACCCTCCACTGTGGAAGACCTGTCACTGGAAGACTACTCCTAGGGTTCGGGCTCCGGGAGGGCGGGGCCGAAACGATCCTAACAGGGGACTTACGCCCTCGCTCTCCCGTGAGGGTACTAAGTCTACGACTACCATAAAGTTTAGACTAAAGTACAAAGTCACAGACCTCTCTTTGTGGAAAGAGACTCAAAGTCGTAAAAGAGGAACTAGATACCCGAAAATTGCACTTCGAAACTTCTCTTCGAGTAGTGACAGAAAAGGAAGAACCCGATCCAACACAGAGAAAGGGGGGAGTGAAGAGACAGAACTCAGAGGTGTCAGGAGGGTCTCGTCTATGCACGGGACCTAGAGGAACGGCACGCCGGTGAGAGTTTCCCGTCGCCCCCGTCCTCGAAACAAGAGGAACAGGACGAAAGACCCGTTAGAGACCTGAAATGGAACGGTTGAGAAGGAAACTTTAAAGGTAAAAACAGTACAAAAATCAAAGACTCCCAGGCAGAATGAAAGACTTACTAGAAGATTTTTACGTAGGAGATGAAAAGACACCGACATTTAGAGGCCATAAAGAATCTACTCGTAAAGAAAAAGTTTCTAATTTTACGTAGGGGTCCCTGAAGGGACGACCAGGTCACCAATCCCCAAGTGCGAAGGTTACGGCCCCCGTGCCCAAACTAGGGACCAGTCCCTTGATTTTGGGGCCGTACGACGCACCGAACCGGTTTTCTTTTTTTATTTATTTTCCTCTTACAAATTTTTTTATTTTACGGAGGGGTTTCGAGACAAACGTGTCCCCGACCACCCACCCCCGTGTGCACCGGAGATCAACCCCCTGAGTATCGACCCAGACGTTCGCCCCTCTGTGTTTCTGTGTTTCGGAGACTGGGGAAGGTAGACCCGAGCGTGTCCCACCCCGTCTCACCCCACGCATCGAGGGGGGCGGGGTTGGGCTCGACACACGTCCCAGCACCCGGTCGGACATACACTGTGTCCAAAAGACCTCAGTCGGAGGTCGTAGGAGGACCTTGTAGGGAGGGGACTAGGGCAACGACCCCGCGGATCCACACTAAGAGACGTCAGAACGGAGACTAAGGCTATAAGACTAAGGTCGTGACGGAGGTCGAGAACCATGGACGTCCCTTGCACCCGCCCTGACTGAACGAGAGGGGCGACGTCCGGGAATCCGAGGCCGAGGGAGAAAGTGTCACTGGGGTGGAAGGGACGGGGTCGACAAGGAGAGACAGGAGTGAACAGACTACCAACCGAGAAGAGGGTAGAGATACTGGAACACTTACAAAAAAAAAAAAAAAATTTAAGGAATTTGGTAAACTGTTCCCTAAACCTTTCCTGACCTCTTTTTACGTGAACCCTCAAGGGTCCACCGTGATCACCACTTCTTGGGCGGACGGTTACGTCCTCTGATTCTCTCCGCCCGAGCGAAGGACTCAGACCTGCTAGGGAACCTCCTCCTTTATCGTTGGTGAGGTCATAAGAACGGACCTCTTAGGGCACCTGTCTACTCGGACCGGTCGATGTCAGTCCAGCGTTTCTCTGTGCTGACTCGTTGAATCGTACGTGCGTGTCTCTTTTTACGTACACAGAAAGGTCAGACACTCACCTGGCGGAAGGATTGTCGAAATATCTTAATAAATTGTCTCTTTCTCGACATGTTAACTCGTTTTGAACTCCAAGAATACGTCGGTAGTCTAAGATCTCTCTTTTACTATTTGTACGTTATTAATCTTAAATAGCAAGAATATCCTACTATGGATCTTTTTATCCAATACGGAAGAATCTCACGATTTCCAAACTTATTTTAGTCAAAGATGGTTTTGTTTCACTACAACAACGACACGAAGAATCTAGGGAGGGGTTTAAAGGTTTAAAGACCTTCATTTACATAACCCTGTACGGTCAAAATCCAATTAATAACACACATCTACCGTGTACAAAGACTTTGAATGAAAATCGTATGAAGAAAATACTTCCATTATGTTGAAGTAACAGTTTTAAAGACCATACTTTATCTTCTTTTATAGGGTGAAGGGGGGTCGGCCTTCATTCGAGGGGACACGACCCAAGACAAATATGACCCAGTCTTAGGCGGGGGACCCAGAAGTACCGAGACAAGAGCAGGAGAAGGTCCTGTGACCGCACCCCTTCAGGTCGTAGCACACAGCTAAGCAGGTCCTAGTGAAACTGGTGTTGTAGTCGGGCTGGTAACCCATTCAAGAGTGGACAAGAAGGGTAAGTGGAAAGAAGGATTCATGGGTCTCTCCAGTGTCACAGACTCGGAAGTCCCCACAAGTAGGGTCGGTCCCTTTGAGTAGGGGCTGACACTTCTGAACCTGTGTCGAGTCCCGGAACCCGCTACACAGGTCAGAAGGATAGGGACGTCAGGGGAGGTGGAACGTGGTCGGCGGGAGTGACGGCGGAGCCCAACAAAGGAACTAGAGGCTCACGCAATAAGACGTCTAGTACGGCTGAAATAAAGGTCTACCTTCAGCTCTAGACCCTGCTTAGGGACTTCCAGGACGAACTTGGACGGACGGTCCTTTGGACCCTTGCGCAGGTGCGTGTCGTCTCGGCAGACGTGCCTAGCACCCGTCTAACTAAAAGGAAAGGACCGACTTAGGTCCCAGCCGTAGAGACAAGACTACGAACCCTCTCCTCCCCTCCTAACGGGAGGATGGGGGACGGGACGGGTCTGGAGTCGGAACCCTACGCTCTCGTGAAGGACAAGCGAAAGAGAAGCGAAAGAGAAACGATCCTACAGAAGTGGTCTACACGAAGACGGCACGACGAAACGTCCACCAATTAAAAAGTGGTAGAATCATGAATCGGGTCACAGAAAGAGGTACTTCAGTCGTACGAGAGACGTCTCTCGTTCCAAACCAAAAGGAGTCGTCCCTTTGTTGCCCGCATAGTTAAACCCCTTGACCTATCCTACCTACTCCTGTCCCGTCGCCGGAGGTAGTCGGAACTCACCTCTTCTAAGTACCGTCCCGTGTGCCGTTCGAAGACTGAGCGTCGGTAGCTCAGGTGACCCTCAGGTGGGTGGAGGGTGCCACTAGTGACGGAACTCTTCCTGGAGTCCGACACTTTCCCGTAGCAAAGACGTGGCTTTCAAGTAGGAACGGTGGCCCACTGAGTACTCTTTGGGACTGACGATAAGTTCGTCTGACAGTCGTAGTACTTGTCTACACACGTGGAGAGAAAGATCAAACTGGAAATGTTCCTGTAGCACAAAGAAGAGACGGTCGAAGACGAAGGGCGTCCATTACTTCGGTCAGGTCGTAACGAGTGGGGGTAGCGAGCCCTTCGCTTCTACGGACTCTCAGACTTGAACTTTCGATCGTTCCTCCGACTTTTTTTTTTTTTTTTTTCTCGTTGCCAACAGTCAGAAGTAAAGTTTGTCATTAACAGAAAGAGGATCACCGTCCTTTAGTCCTTGTCTCTCTCCACAGACGTGTATATCCATACACACACACACGTGTAAGAATCGGTACAGGTTGAGAAACGCTGGAGTACCTGACATCGGACGGTCGAGGAGACAGGTACCCTAAGAGGTCCGTTCTTCGGACCTCACACAACGGTACGGGAGGAGGTCCCCTAGAAGGGCTGAGTCCCTAGTTTGGGCGTAGAGATCGTAGAGGACGTAATCGTCCGGCTAAGAAATGGTCAACTCGGTGGTCCTTCGGGGTGTATATCCACTTACGTATGTATGTATACCATACTATACGTAACGATGAAAGAGATCTCGACAAGGAACGGCCGAGTGACACATGGCTGCCTGAAGTGTCGACAGCAAAGGAGTAAACTGGGACTTCGTCGGGTATCTAGTGCGTCCCACCTAAACCCCGGATAAAGTGTCTACTCGTTTGACTCCCTGACACTGGGAGTAGGAGGTCCCACCGGTACCCCGAGACAGAAGAGAGGACTGACACGGTAGTCTAAGAAAGAACTGGTCCCAGTTCCAGTAGAGTCCAGAGTCCGAATGGAGGCAGTATAGACATTTTACTTTTCGCATCAGACCCATATAAAAAAAGGGGATCGAGTATTTTCAGATTCTGAAATTTCTGTACTTGAATCAAAAGATTTGGACTCTTGAAAAACACTCGTCTCAACGACATAAAAAATAGGGTAACGGATATTATATAACTTCTTACTTACTTTTAGACGAAACAACAAATCAACGATTCACTGAACAACAAATCAGCGATCCAGCACAGACTAAAAGACACTGGGGTACCTGACATCGGACAGTCCGAGGAGACAGGAACCTTAAAGGGTCCGTTCTTATGACCTCACCCAACGGTCAAGAAACGAGGTCCTCTAGAAGGACTGGGTCCGAACTTGAACGTAGAGGACGTAATCGTCCGTCTAAGAAAAGATGAAATGGTCACTCGGTGGACTCTTTTAGACTGAATGTAGTTACATTTTTGTTTTTATTCGTAGTTCTGTTTTACAACTATATCGGCAGATGTATGTTAAAATTTTTCGTAAAAACCTTTTACAAGGTATTCGGTTCAATTTCCCGTTTCTAAATTGACTTTTTTTTTAAAAAAAATTTATGTGACAATGTTTTTCAACCATATTTTATCATTTTTTCCTGTGTTCTTCGTCCTACTGGTAGGGGCGATTTTTCATCCGGTTCCAGTACTTGATTTCTAAGTGTTTTCCTTTTGTTGACTTCTCATTTATGATTTTACTACAAGTCTGAATCCTGTTGGTGCTGTTTTTGGGTCTTTCCTTTATGGTAAAGGACACACAGTAGGACCTCGTCTAAGCTTTCCGAGAGTAAACCCCTTTTTCAGTAACGTATGCAAAGTCACCCACATGTCCATCCATGTTCGATGGTAAACCACTCGTATCGTTACACCTCTTATATACGAAGACTCTTTAGGTTTCTTATCAACATGTTCCTGTGTTTCTAAGTCCAAGTTCCTATAAGTAAATTGGTAACAGTATTGTCACTTTTTATTCCCCTGGCACTGTATCACACATTATGCGTCAGTGATCCATTACTACGACTAGATATCGGTGTCTTTATCTTTCTACAGGTGCTATATAGTTCACGTCCTCTATGCTTTAGATACATGGTAGCTGAGCCCCCTATTTTCAACACAGTTGTGGCAAACCTTCTGTCATGGTTGAATAATCGTCGCTTATACCGACCCATCACTTTAATGTTGACTAAAATACAAGGAGGAAATATAAGTAAAAATTGTAAAAAAATCACTTCATGATGATAACGAAAATATTACTCTTTTCAGTAGTTCTCTAAAACTAAAAACCTCATATAAACGAGACTACTCATTCGACCCTGTATGTCAAATTCTTGAGAATTTCTTTGCTTTACAGTACACCGTCTACGTTAAAACTAGTATAATCCAATATAGTGAATCTTTTTGGGAATCTTAAAGGTAGATCACGTTAACACACAATTATTAATCTCGAAAGACTGATAAGCGGAACCACAACTCATGTAACACCCCTGTCAGTACCCCGGACGTCCCTGCTTATAGAAGGAGGGACCTTGAAGACACCAGACGGAAATCAGAGTCCCTTCTCATCTTTAACTCCTTTAGAATGGTCCGACTCGTGACTCACCACCGTCCCGACCTGAGAGCGATCTGACACTCCCGGGAACCCCAGACACTTTCACTCCCTTCTGTAGGACTACGAAATGGGGACGTCTGAGGTCACACGTAGGACTCTTCTCGTTCTCCTCCTGTGGGAATAACAGGGATCTTTCACTTAAATATAGACTGTATATCAGATTTAAAAGTAAAACGGTCAACAGGAGTTTTGCAGAAACCTCACGAAAAGGGTGATTAGGTCCAAGGTCAGTTCCAGGTATGTCACTTAAACCACCCAAACAGAGAAAGGAGAGAGAATTAGATCTAAGATTTTGTGGGAGTGGGGGCAGAAACCAAAACAAGTGAAAAGTCCTGTAACTGAATGAGGTTCGTAAACCCGGGCAGTAGACAATCTTACAACGGACAAGGTCTAAATGACCTAACGTAGGAGTGTTAATTTAAGTGTGATTTGTAAAAAACCCGTCCTTGAGACGTGTCCACTTGTCCACTTCGTACATGACTGGTGTGGTGCAGTCCTCCGAGGAGCACGGACGAAGAGGGTGTCAGTCTCCGAACGACAATAAATTACTTACCCTTTGAAATAGTGTGTCCCTTTTTTTTTGGTTCCGATGGGTTGTAAGGAACACAATCTGAAAATGTGGAAAAGACTCGTGACTCTTTTTCGAATTCTCCTTGATACGTTTTTTCTTTCATAGTTCACAAAGTAATAGATGACTCTCAAAGTTTAGGAGGGAAAAAGAACCTATTTTGTTCATAAACAAGTAGACGGGTAGAAATAGGGACGTGAACGTGCTCGTCCTACTCCCACTCTGTGTCATAAGATTACCAACAACGGTCACGACCCTAGTATCTCGTCCCTCACACGTGCTGACAAATGTGGAGACGTTCCGGGTGTGAGAGTACACGGGCCTATGTCGACGACAAAAGTGAGAATTAACACCACTAGTATGTAAAAAATTTAGATTCAAAAAAAAAAAATAGGACTAACGTCCGTAGATTACAGAATCCTGACAACTTCTATTCACAAAACTTTGTGTCACAAGACTTATGTGAAACACGAAGGGGGGCCGGGTTCAGGAGACAACCTGATTGTCTTCTCCGTCCTAAAGAAGAAACCCCACTGTCCAGGGGAAAGGAGAGGTACCGGGGATCTCCTCTCGGATACCCCAGGACGGTTCCGGGGCGGTAGTGGACTACCTTTGTCCTCAGAAGCACTTCCAGCGTCCCCACTAGCCATTACACAGTTACAGTGAAGAGAAAAAGTCCCGCAGAAAATACTGGTTTTGACACGGAACACCTTTACTTGAAGTGTTCAAGGAGTAGACCCTGTGACGACCAGTCCTTGCCCATTCCTGTGCGACGACAACCGAAGGACCCCTATGCTACGGTTTGTCGTGACCAAAGAAACATAGACCGTTCTGAACCACTGATCACTATCTTTAGGTCGAAGTTTACTCAATCCGTGTTTTCCCTTACACGAGAAATCCGCACTCCTTGACCTTCCCCGGCTTAGGGTAGGGACGGTTGCACGACAGTTTCAACGTGTTGAGATAAGGTAAAAGAAACGAACGACTGGAACTTTAACTGAAGAAAAATCCGGCTGAGGGACCGGTAGTCGTTGGAGTTTTTATCTCGACGAGAAGAGTCCGTTCCCTGAGGAGTAGATGGACCAGACTCGACACACGAGTCCCCTACACCGCGGGGACGACCACCCCGGTCCCTCACGTGAACGGGGTCCTCCACCGACGCGAGTCAAGGTGGGCTCGGGGCACCGGACCCTCGACCTGTCCGAAACAAGGGACTTCAGACCCTAGGGTAGGACCCTTTGCCCCGTTACCCATGACCCAATGGTCCTTGTTACCTACTCCCGAGAGAATAAAGACAACAACAAGTCTCGGATTCAACACAGGTCGAGGGGGGACGTGACGTCGTAAGGTCCGAAGGGACAGGAAGTGATAGAGGAGGGTAGAGAATAAGGATTAAGAGAAATAAAGGACTTTTACAAATACCTCTTCTATTGAGGTCTTCGAGGTAGAGATCTAAAATTTTCCACTTTGTTATCTATGGGTGTCTGACAGAGCTCGTCCCTTACATTATTGATCCCGTATACAATAGTCTCAACTCTCCTCACCAGACCTACCCACTTGTGTCCCGAGTGGTCATGGAAGAGAATTGGTTAGTTTTGACCGGGGCCTCGGCCAATAGCGTCTCATTCTGTCCAACTTGAACGGGACCAGACAAGGATCGAGTGCAGTGGCAGAGACGGGTGAATCTTACAGCCGTGAAGGAGCGAGGGGTGGGGTTGAACGAGGGAAAAAGAGGTGTCGGGAACGATACACACAAGTCCACGAGTCCACACAGGGGCACCTGTGTTGAAACGCTGGGGTGTCTGACATCGGACAGTCAGAGGAGACAGGTACCCTAAAGGCTCTGCTCGTAGGACTTCACCCAACGGTAAAGGAAGAGGTCTCCGAGAAGGGTTGGGTCCCTGACTTGGGTACAGAGGACGTAACCCTTCGCTCAAGAAATTGGTGACGCGATGGTCCCCTCGGGTGTCGGAAGTGGTCGGAGATTATACGGGGAGTCAAGCGAGTAGTTAAGACAGTTGGCAGAGGGAGAGTGTCCTCTTAGGTCCTGAGGCCTATTAGGTAGCAAAAGTAATAGTCGAGGAGTGTGTCGTTCACACACAAATATGCTTAACGTAAAAGACATTTAGGGGAGAATTTTACTTGTAAGGTCACAAACATCTACTTCGACAGAGTCTCCAAAGGAAAGGAAATTACTCCTGCTTAGAAGACCGGAGTTTACGATGGGAGTAATCCTGCAGACGAGGAAGTGACACCTTAGTTCTTGAGTCTAATCGTGTGTCCTTCGACGATGGACCCCGGGGAGAAAGAGAGACTGGCACCCGGTATGGGTGAAGGTTTTAATCCCCCGGCCTCAGGTTCCCTTCACTGTAATATCCCCAGAGAAGAGATACAGGGACACACAAGAGACATCGCTATTCGACCTAAAGACAAAAGCCTCAACCCCCAAACAAGGAATTCGTTTCTCCAAAAGAAGAAGGGGTAAAATGAAAACGAGTACTTTATCAACGAATACGTCGACGAATTTTTTTTTTTAAGATTTAATTAAAATTTTTATTAAAATAAATAAAGATAAACCGACACGACCCACAAGGAACGACGCGAGTACCCGAAAAGAGATCAACGACACTCGTCCCCGATAAGAGACCAACACCGCGTGACCGTAGAATAACGTCACCGAAGAGAACAGCGCCGAGAATCCGAGACCTCGTGTCTGAGTCATCAACACCGGGTGTCCGAATCAACGAGACGCCATACACCCTAGAAGGGCCTGGTCCCTAGTATCGACACAGAGGACGTAACCGTCCGTCTAAGAAATGGTGACTCGGTGGTCCCTTCGGGGACGTCGCCGAGAAGGACTCACAGTAGTCAGGCAAAATGTACCTCTCCGTCGCAACGCCGAGGAGGACGGTGCCGTACAGGAGATCCTCTCCGTCGCAACGCCGCGGAGGACGGCGCCGTACGGGAGATCCTCTCCGTCGCGACGCCGAAGAGGACGGCGACGTCCAGGAGGTCCGACACGGGGCCAGAACACGAGTCACGAATGACACGCGATTATGCACATCGGGTGAGTGCCGTGAGTCGACCCTGACAGAAATAGCGGTAGGTGTCCCCTCCAGTGGGGCCGAGTCTCTCCCACTCATTGGACCAGTTCTTGTGTGTCGATTCTTCCATATTTCGTCTTTAAACTTAGCTCGTCAGACCCAGGACCCTAACTATCAATACATAACTACCTTTTTTTCGTGTCTTTTGGTGTGTTAATTTTACTAGGTTTTAGGGTGTCGGGTCTATAATAAAGATGACAACTGTAATCCACCGGTAAGAGGTCTATCGAGTGACATACACACACACACTATTAAAGAATAGTTACCCTAGGACTAAGAAATATTGGACGACAAAAGTGAACACAACTTCACAGGGATCTCCCTCTAAAGACACACTAACTTCGTCCCAAGAACTGTAACTGAATGGATCAGATTATCAGTACTCTAGTTAATGAAACCCACTTTAAACCGAGATTGTACTGATAGTTTCAAACCTCAGACCGGGTGAATCGTAGAGTTTCGTTTTCGTGGCATTGTAAAGAAAGTATCCGGATATAAAAATTAATCAGATTAACGAAAAGATTTTAAATAGAGAGTCCAACATCTATGGACACTGATATAGTGACACAGATATTAAACTTTTCGTATTCGGAGTATAATCCCGAAGAAGAATATGAGGTCCCTTCCCCCGAACCCAAACCCACCAGTAAAGTCCACTTAGGTCCAAACACCTCGCACTCACCTGTCTCAGGGGGACTGGAGCACCAGTACCTAGGGAGACCGGGAGCTGTCGAACCGCACAATGGGGGTCCGACTGGAACAGAGCAGGGAGGTACGTCGGACGAGAGTGAGGTCACTACCGTCAAAAAGTCAGCAAAACCGTCGAAGCACGACCTGAATTAGTACGAACATTACTGCAACGGAGTACAAACTCGATTTTTATTTAAGGGACGACAACGACCACGCCTAACGCCAACCAAGAGAGTAATTAGCAACCTCAGGTCACGTAAAATAAAAGGGAGGAATAGCAACATCTTTAGATGACGACAAGAGGGATCAAAAGTGTTACGACTTGGGTCAGAGAAACCTAAATACTCAACTGACATAGTTCTGTCTAAATTGACGAGGTGCGCCACGCAACGTATACTACTGAGGAGTTTTGACCTGGTACAGACTCAGACGGACCGTGTGCGTCGTGAGGACAGGTACAGGATGAATGACACCACGACTCAGATGGAATCTACACCGCGTCTAAGCATGAGAGGTTCCTACTAAAAAGGGACACTCGTGACTAGGACCAGAGGACAAGGACATCTTCTCACGCAAGTAAGAAAAAACAAACAACATTTAAAATAACTTCCCATCAACTAAATGTTACAACACGATTAAAGACGACATATCGTTTCACCGAGTCAATATGTGTGTGTGTGTATCTATAAGAAAGGTATAAGAAAAGGTGATACCAAATAGTATCCTATAACTTACATCAAGGGACACGACATGTCATCCTGGAACAAATAGGTAGGACACACTTTATCGAACGTAGACGATTAGGGTCTGAGGGTCAGGTAGTAGGTAGCAGTCGGGAGACAGGGAGAACCATTGATGTTCAGCCACGAGACACAGACACTCAGACAAAGTATCTATTCGAATAAACACAGTACAAAATCTAAAGTGTATATTCACTATAGTATACTATGAACAGAAAGAGACAGCCTGAATGAAGTGAATCACATTATTAGAGATCCAAGTAGGTGTATCGACGTTCACCGTAATAAAGTAAGAAAAAAATACCGACTCATTATAGGGTGTCATACATTCATGGCGTAAAAGAAATAGACAAGGAGACAACTGCCTGTGAATCCAACAATGGTACAGAACCGACAACACTTATCACTACGACACTTGTTTTCCCACGTACACAGAAAAGGTGGATCTCAAAACAGACACCTATCTCACGTAAGTAAGAACTGTACAACAGAAAACGAAAATCAAGTCGGGATATACTACCCGTGGGAGGTCAAGAAAATCACGGTTTACCATTAGGTAGTTCACGGAGACATTTTTCTTTTTTTTTACCAATTTTTTTTACATTGGTAAAGGTCAACTAACAACTTAGGTCAGACAATTTTCGAATCGCAAAAACTCTGAACACGTAACTGATACGACGAGGGGTCCCCGCAACAACGCTCTCTTCTCACGGGACAGCCTCGAGCCTCCACCGAAGACCCCACAGGGAGGACAGGACAAGCGTCCCCAGCAGGACAACCAAAGACGAAGGACTACTGCCCACTCCTCCCCGTCGCCATCTAGTCGTCTCGGAGATCTCCCTACGAGAGTCCCTGACCTCGAGTCTCTCTCGGGACCCCTCTCTTCCCTTTAATAGACGGCTCGAGACAGCAGGGTCGAGGATAACAGTCCTAAACACTCCCCCTACTCTGAAGACACGGTCCCACAGTCGAATAAGGAAAGAAGGCTCAAAGGAGACTAAAGGAGGACAAGAAGGCAAAGTCGACCCCTGGTCACATAGGAGTGACGATGACTTATAGTGTTACACTCTGCTTCGCAATGGAAAGATCTACATATGAAGGTTTAGAAAGACACGGACGAAATTTTGTGTCAGTGGTAGGTATCTTATTGAGGTAATTTTTACAGTCGTAGGACCTTTTTACAGTCTGAAGGAAAAGGACCACACTAGGTAGTCTCGTCGTAATAAAATTCTTAGATTGGACCTTTTTTTTACTTGTAGTAGAATAACAAAACAAAGTAAACCACTCTCAGTAGCAACATCAACAGACAGAAAGGATCAACCGAACAGCAAATCAACGATTCAGCACAGGATGAGAAACACTGGGGTACCTGATATCGGGCGGTCCGATGAGACAGGTACCCTAAGAGGTCCGTTCTTATGACCTCACAATCGGGAAGAGAAGAGAGTCCCTAGAAGGGGTGGACCTCTGTCTTGGACTCAGAGGACGTAACGACTCTACACCCAAGAAATGACGACTCGGTGGACCGTTCGGGGGAGTAAAGGGAGGAACCCGAGTCGAGGAGGGCAGAGGGTATTGAACCTTCGAATCTATTACCCTAGTATCTACAATCCCACGTCGACTCTTTCGGCACCGGAGTTATAACCCAGTCTTACCCAGGAACCCTTCCTTTTCTCTTAACTTCTGTTGTTCAAGTTCCAGTTCAAGTCCGAGAAATGTTTGTAGTTTTCTTTGAAGACGAAGGAAAGGAAGAAAGAATCCCGGGACCTCAAGCACCAGTCCTTTCACCAAGTGATAAGTATCCGACACCGATTTCAGTCTCCTTTCAAACTGGAAGTACCCAGGAACTTCTTTCTCCGGAGAATGTCCGAGACTTTCTCGACTAGAAACAAAAGAGGGGCCGAGCGGGATGTCGGGGACCTCTCTCTCCGGTCGAGGGTCGAGGGTCGTGGCTCGGATGTGAGTCGCGACGACCTCCCTCCCCCCGAAATGGGAGCCGTGGAGGAGTGTCTGAAGGTAACACCCCCAGACGGAAGTCACCCTCCTCCATCCCAGATACGTTGCGGGGAAGAATCTCTTGTCACGAAGGTGTCACACCTGACTCCAGACTTAATCCCTTGGTACGGGAGGGAGGTAGCGGGGTGGCGGTTCTTCCGAGAATCTTTTCTTCTCACCCACTTCCAACACACACTTCGACTACCGAGTCTCCGGACGTCTACACGAGAATTTACTCTCGTCGCCGACAGCTACCCCAGACCCTCGGAGTTCTCAGTGAAACTTTTCAGTGGGTCTTCCCGTCTCTGGGCCACTGTCTTTGGCTCCTTTTCTTACACTGTCACCACAAACCCGACCCCGTCGACGAGTGGCTGGACCGAGGGTCCCAAACAAGACACACCCCCACAATCGCAGTAAATCCTTTTATTCTAAAATGCACGTCTTAACAGGACGACCCACAGTCTTACAACGGCTGTCCTCTCTTTCTCCTTTCTGTGCAGGCACATGACTTTTTTATTTAGGTCATTCAGGAAGTCCTTTGTGACGCTTCAGAGACGGGAGCCGCCCACCCTACCCTTACGACCCTTGCCCCTCCCCTGCCCCTTACCCCTGAGTCCTCGTCACCACCCGACCCCCCAGAGTTAGGACTCGACCGGACTTCCCTGGGTCGGGGAAGGAGACCGTAGGAGGGGTGGTCTTGTCTGGGAGACGAGGGGTCTCTCGTAGAGGGGGAGGACCCCTGGCTACGCCGAGGAGACCTACTTCTGAGAACCCAAGGATCCCGAAAAAGACACAGAAATCGGACCCTACACTACGGTATTCCAGAAGGGTCCACCGCGATCACCATTTCTTGGGTGGACGGTTACGTCCTCTGAATTCTCTACGCCCAAGTTAGGTACCCAGTGTTTCTAGGGGACCTCCTCCCGGACCGTTGGGTGAGATGATAAGAACGGACCTCTTAGGGTACGTGTCTCCTCGGACCACCCGATGTCAGGTACCCCGGCTTTTCTCAGCCTGTGCTGACTTCGCTGAATCGTACGTAGGTGGACTACGGTATTCACGGAAGAGTAACACTCCGTCCCAGACGTGGAGAACCGATTTCCGGTCAGAGGAGGACACTGAGAGTCCCCTGGACCCCGTCTCTTGGGTCCTCCACCCCGCCCTCCGTCCTGAAACCCCGGGCCGACCCCAACACGAACAATTCTTGGACTCTACCACTCCACCGTTTGTACCTTCTTATTAATCTATTTTATAGTTATCAGTAATTTAAAAGATTAAGATTAAAATTAACATATGTGACTCTTCCGTAGTCACTTTACGAAGTAACCTGTGGTCCGTTTGCCTTTCATCTAAATCTTGTATAATTTCAAGTAGACAAGTTCCTTTTCTTTTTCTTGGACTCTACGGGAAATGGACCAGCCGGAAGAGAGGAGGGGACGAAAGGGAGAAAAGGAACATGCGTCGACTAAAGTATGCAGACCAATTTTATGTTCGTTATGTACATCAAGGACTGTTCCTTCAATCTGTGTGTCTGAAGCACATCGAACCTTTTCGGGGACGTCCAGGACAATGCCCCTGTTTCCACACAGGAGACTCACCTTTGAAATAGAAGTCTCGCCGGGGAGACTTCCTCGGTGGAGGAGGCAGGTGAGACTCCTCTCACGAAGACTTCCTGTCCCTAAACAGCCGCAGAAGTGGCAGAGACAAAGGACACCGACAACATTGCGTGTACATCACGGAAGACTGTCGGACCCACGTGTCGGAGGGTCCAGACCTCGTACTCGGACGCCCAAGCAAAAACCTCCGAGACTCTTCTCAGTCGGGTGTCAGAAGCGGAACACCGGGTAAGTAGGTAGAAGTTTCGTCTCGCAGAAGGTCGAAGAGACTGACGGGGCGGAGGGAGAAGGTAGACTCTCCTGCGTATACCTTCTGGGACGTACTACGGTGACGGGGGTCGACCATCGAGCCGCATTGGAGGGAAGGGTCCTGGTCGACGGGTGGAGACCGGCGACACGACATTCCTACTTCGACACCTATCGAACCTCTTGATAACAAGATGGACGACTGGGAGACAGCGGTAGTGAATCTTGCCGGGACAGTACATGGTCTACAGGTCATCTACCCACGACTTACTCACTCATTTCAATCAGGGTCGGGCGTAGAAGTAATGTGGAGACTTTCACTACGAAGGAAAGTCTCTTCTTTGACTTATCACCTTTTTCTCACCTTAAACCCCAGTCTTCTGGATGTAAATGCCTGAAAATTCTCGACACACAGACACCCGTCAAACGAATTAGTAGGACTCGGAACCAAAAGAGTAGACATGTTACCCTGTGTGTGGGCTGGGGGTGTTGGTGGTGGTGGTAGATCGGACGGGTAGGTGTGCCCCAATAACCGAGAAAGTAACGACTTTCAAACAACTCAAGGACGACGACGGGTTTGCCCCCAATGTCTTCCAAGACCCACCTCAGCCATCGACTCTTTTCCACACTTACCTCCTCCCCACTCGAGACACTTACACTAAGGACTTACGACTCCTTTAGGAAACCGTACCCTTGAAATTTTCTTTTTTCTTTCATTTCCCCTTTTTTTTTTAGGGGAAAGTAACGTTTGTATTACATATGTCAATTGTAAAATTTTCTCAAGAAAGTCCTTTGCACTTTTGTTCACTACCCAAACGGACATTACGTAATAAGTCTTATCGGTAAAACTATCCAAAAAGATAAGTTGAAATACATAAATAATAACCCAAAAATCCTGTAGACTCATCCGTATAATTTATCCGGAGACGAAAGACACCTCTCTCTCCCAGACATATTTTGAGTCTTTGGAAGAAGACTTACCGTGTCTTCCATGTAAGTCACTACCAAAAAGGTAAGTCGAAGACGGTCGACCCTTACAGCCCTTACAGTCCTTACGAGAAGGGGGAGAAGGGGGAAACAAACTTAGGACTCCCTGGAGTCCTGTTCAAGACCGAAGACGGGATCTGACGGGTGACGGGACCGCAAGACCCCCTCCGACTCCTAAAGACGAACACACGACGGGGTGGGGGTGCGGGTCCTGTCTGGTCGTGACCGGGGACCTGATACGCTTTCGTAGTGTGTTCCCTGGTCGCAAGAGACTCTAGGAGTCTGTTGGTTCGGGACGTCGAGCACCCGGACTACGGTCACGGGAGCCGACCCCATTGAGCGTGGGCCCTCCGTCTCGGGTCGACCCCAACCAGGAAAAATCCTTTGAAGTACATAAAAGGTAGTGACGAGGAAGAACTGTACGTCTTGTAACGACGATACCTTAAATACTACGGTGTCTGGACGCACATTCCTTAAAACGGACTTCAACTGACCCACCAGATTTCCTGACCCAAAGGACCTTACCATGAAAGGTGACACAGGACTGCCACACACACACGTGTGTGTCCTACGACACCTTACCCTACTTCCCTCGAAACACAACGTGCACTCCGTTCTCGTCCCGGTCTCAAGGTAGGTCTCAGACAGACTGGAACTGGTACTCACAGGAGTGTCTCGACCTTTTTGGAATCGACAGTGGTGGGTGAGGACGGGTGGGGTTGGGTCTGACCATGACTCGGTCTACGTCCAGTCGTGGGACAGAACTCAGCGCTAGAGAAGTGGGACACGGGGATTTCACCCAAGAGTTCTGTGAGTGATCCAGGGATCTACAATTCTTTATAATGAACTTTTTTCCATCTTTTATTTCTTAGGACTTACTTTCGTTTTATTTATTTATTCAAAGAAATAATATCTTTTAAAGTCTCGGAAAGAACATGGTTACTATGAAACACTTGAGGTCCCTTTGTAATATTATACAACAACAAGTCAACGATTCGACACAGGTTGAGAAACGTTGGGGTACCTGACGTCGTGCGGTCCGAAGGGACAGGAAGTGACAGAGGGTCTCAAACGAGTCTGAGTGTAGACAACTCAGCCACTATGGTAGGTTGGTAGAGTAGGAGACAACAGGGGAAGAGGAGGACGGGAGTCAGAAAGCGTCGTAGTCCCAGAAAAGGTTACTTAGTCGAGAAGTGTAGTCCACCGGTTTCTTAACTTCGAAGCCAGGAAGGTTACTTATAAGTACCAACCAAAGGAAATCCTAACTGACTAAACTAGAGGAACGACAGGTTCCCTGAGAGTTCTTAGAAGAGGTTGTGTACCAAGCTTTCAAAATCATACATCGCTAAGGACTTTGAATGAACCGGTTCTTTCGAAAGAGAGGTTTTTCGAGAAACTCCCGTGTTACAAGACGTCCTGTGACGGGAACCCTTTATGACTCGGTAGAACGAAAGATACGGTAAATTATAAAAAGTCTTTGAACTCAAATTAACGACGGGTCATAAGGTCGATAATTTGGTTGGTTAATACCAAAGAAACTCCGGTGGAGACTAGTAGGGGAAGTCTTCACTTTGATAACTCAGTTTCACATGTTTACAAAGTTCTGAAAAAAATTTAAAATTACAATGACCTCAGCAACTAAATGTTACATCACAATCACAATCCACATAGCGTTGTACTAAATCAATGTGTATATAAGTAAGCAAAAATCTAAGAAAGGAGTACATCGAATGAGTAAGTGTCTTATGACTTATGAGAAGGGACACGATATGTCATCCAGGAACAACCAATAGATAAAATAGATATCATTACACGCACACAAATAGGGTTCGAAGACTAAATAGGGAGAGGGAGTGTAAATGAGAAACCATTGACATTCAAACAATAGCTATAGATATTCAGACAAAACATTCATTCAAGTAAACATAGAAAAATTTCTTAATCTACGGTGTATATTCACTATAGTATACCATAAACAGAAAGACACAGACTGAAGTGAGTCATACTATTAGAGACCCAGGTAGGTACAACGACGTTGACTATAATAAAACAAGAAAAAAATTATCGACTCATTATAAAGTAACACATGGGGTCCCTAACTTGGAAGTAGGGAATCAGAGGACGTGACCGACCACCTAAGAAATGGTGATCACGGCGAACCCTTCGGGTGTATATATGGTGTAAAAGAATTAGGTAAGGAGACGGTCACCTGAACATCCATTCGGAAACATTTATGTAACAGGTCTACGAAAGGTCTTTCCGGTACGGGTACATAGGGAGACGACCAACGATCTTCACCCACCGTGAAACGTGGACACTTTCGACTCTCAGATTCTGCGAGTCTCCTCCCGTTAAGGAACGGGAGTGGGACATCTGTAGGCCGTTAATGTTGTGTCAGTGTGTGTGTGCCTGTATTTGTCAGTAAAGAAAACTCGTTTGTGTAACAGACAAGCGTCACGGGACACGAAGGAGATTTACTAATTTACAGTGGACTTTCAATAGACTTAAGAAATTACACCGTAAGATCTATATCAATCCCTCCTTCCCTAAAGTTTAACCGGAGATAACACGACTAAAAGTTTATTGGAAAGTTCCACTCAACAAAACTATTCAAAACAGTTGGAGGACACTAACGTGTGAAACAAAGATCTTCTTAGAAAATGAGTTCACAAAGTAGTCAGAATTAAGGCTGAAGTACCTTTACCTTACTACAGTACAACTTATGACTCCGACAAACACCACGAAAACAAAATATACACACCCCCTTCATATGTGTAACATCCACTCTGCACTAAATAGAAAGACAGGAGGTGTTTGTAGAAAACCAGTTACGCAATAACCCAAAATCTTGACTCTGAGCTTGAAATCGAGTAATTTTGGGGATTCAGGGGCCGTTATTTCAACTTCACCGAAGTGGGGGCCCAAATAAAGTTTTACTAAGGTAAACCTCCTTCCTTTCTCGTTCATTACGTAATATATCTTTCGAGATTAGTTATTAAGTCCTCTGGATATCTGGTCACTGACAAGGTCTAAGTGAAGTACCGCAATGACGACTCTTGATAAAATCTTCTAGGTGGCAAACACAGACTCAAGCGCTCACAGAGCTAAAAGCTCTACATACAAACCATGACGGAGAGAATGAAGTTCACAAATTCACCTGAAAAGAATCTACCGCCGACAAAACCTTTTTACCCGTAAAATACATTAACCCGACGTCCCTGTGAAATAAGGAAAGGTAATCGTTTCGTCCTTACAGATCGTTTGTGTACCGAAAAAGGAGGAAATACCGTCCTTAAGACTAAACCCAAAGACGTAGACCTCACCCAACGGTTTTTTACCTGATTTTTATCTACAAACTCCCGACTGTTCCTGTCAGGTCTCGCCCCATCAGTCACGACTACCTTTCGAGACAGGAGTCACTCAGTCCCGGTCACCGGTCCCGGGAGGACGGCCCTTGAGGACACAGGTAGGACTCGAGGTACATTGTGCACGTGGGAAGACTTTTGGTGTACCCACGGCCCGTCGAAGAGTACCTCACCTCTGAGGGGGCTCCGGGTCTCCGACCCTGCCCCCGGACGAAGGAACATGTGAGACCACTCCGGCACGATCGTAGGACGTCATTTCCCCTTGGAGCCCCACCCCCCTGTACGCAGGTCAAAGGTCTATCCTAGTAAAGTTGAACCGGTCACAACCAAGTCACTTTTCGTAACGTGTCCTTCATTTGCTTACTACCAAAATAACAAACTGCCCTTTCACAGGCAAGAAGGAGGGGAGGGACGAGGGAGGGTGGGGCTGAGAGATCATTTATACCGACGAAAATAATAATAAAATTAAAACTAAAAATAAAGGATAACCTCTAAATGTCACGATACAATGAAAGTCCACATGTCGTTTCACTAAAACTATGTATATATATTTAGGTATATTCTCTGTACCCAAACTAGGGACCCAACCCTTCTAGGGAACCTCATCCTCTACCGTCGGGTGAGGTCATAAGAACAACCTTTTAGGGTACCTGTCTCCTTGGACCGTCTGACACTAGGTGTCCCAGCGTTTCTCAACCTGCACTGACTTCGCTGAATCGTTCGTGTATAGGGAGACTTAGATGACAAAATATCTATCATCACACATATACCCCGAAGGGTCCACCGCGATCACCATTTCTTAGGTAGACGGTTACGTCCTCTGTGTTCTCTACGCCCAAACTAGAGACTCAACCCTTTTTGGGGACCTCCTCCTTTACCACTGGGTGAGGTCATAAGAACGGACCTCTTAGTGTATCTGTCCTCCTGAGACCGTTCGATGTCAGGTATCCCAGTGTCTCAGTCTGTACTGACTTCGTTGAATCGGACGCACGTGCCACATACATACACTTAGGTTTTGAGGATTAAATAAGGAGGGTCGAAAGGAGAAACCATTGGCATTCAAACAAAAGATACAGTCACTCAGTCAAATACAAAACATTTCTTCAAGTAAATCCAACAAAAAGATCTAAGGTGTATATTCACTATAGTATTCTATGAACAGAAAGAGACAGACTGAAAGGTATTCGTCAAGAAAAATAAAAAAAGAGGAAATTTATAAATAAATAAATAAGTAAATGAACCGACGCGACCCAGAATCAATATCCAATGTCCTAAAAGTAACACCACACGACCCAGGGACCAACGCCGTACGCCCTACATCAAGGGACTGGTCCCGAGCTTAGGTCCGGGGGACTTAACCCTGCCACTTCAGAATCGGTGACCTGGTGGTCCCTTCAGGGAGCCACCAGTGTAGAAGTTTATGTAAGGACACCTACTCACTCACGGAGGGAGGGGTTTCGGTGTGGTTGAGGTCAATACTTCTGAAAAATTATGAATTAGTTAATTATTTAGCAGGTAGTAACGAAAACAAAAGTAAAGAAAATAATAGTAACTTGTACAAATTTTTATAAATAACCGTAAAATATTGAGAAGGAGACACTAAGTAGATAGATAGATATAGGAAAAAAGTAAAAAGTTAACTCGACAATAGAAAAAGAGTAACAGAAAGTTTTGGGGAGACACTACATAAGAAGTCTATACAAGTTTATACAAATTTCCATATAAGAAGTTTTATCTGTATTTTAGACACACACAGGGGTGCTATTCATAGGTAGGATGGACCCCTATTCACCAAGAACCCCCAGTCACCAAGACTGGTCGCGACTAACGAGACAAGTGTAAACCTCCCTTCGAGTAGAGAAAGTGGCAAACAACTCTTAAACGTCCTCAACGGGTGGGGCTCCCGTCTCCGACTCCACGGGGTCGACTCCACAAGGAGAGATCTCCGACCGGGGCCTAACACACTAGACACAGGAATCATCTGTAGAATAAAAACATAGTAGGATTACTCTAACAGGACCAGGTAGTATATTCTATTTGTTTCTCGTCATTTCTTTTCTTCTAAGGATCCTATCGGTGTGACTATTATTGCAAATGAAAACCGGTCCGGGTTCTCACTCAAAGTACCAGACATTTAGTGTTCCCATACTCTACACCACCTCCTTTTACATAATAGACTCAGGACCCCTTCAGGATCCCCTCCTTAGGTCCCTAGGATACCCCGACTACATCCTCCTATTAAAATACCATTACACCCTACCATATTTTATACGAATGGAACCGGATTTTGACACGGAACAAGGAGTAGTCAAAGTGAGTGACCGGGGGTACATGATAGCACCTAGACGCCGTCGACAGTATCACATGCTGTAATGGTTCGTCCATCCTTGCGGGGGAAATCTTGAAACCACGGTAGATACCGGAGAGAGACAAGATCTTTCTGGTTTCGTCCCTGAAGTGACGGACTCAGGACGGACCTCGGACCCTACTCCAACGTATCGTGCCACGTTGTCACCAACGACCCTTACTTGTGATTTACGACTCAAATAGAACAGATATACATCGTTCACCTCTTTCTCAATCCTTGGGTGTGTCCATAAGAATGGACCTCTTAGGGTACCTGTCTTCTCAGACCACCCACTGTCAGGTATCCCAGTGTTTCTCAGTCTGTGTTGACTCGTTGATTTGTTGTCGTTGTACATCGTTTCGGAAAGTTTAGATAAACGATTGAATTTGTTGTCAGTAGTAAGTAAAATTTTTAACTAACACACAAGCATCCCCATTCCAGTACGGACGACTATGACAAGAGGTCTTACAAGTTAAAACAATTCTTTTCCTTTTAATAAAAAGTCAAAACGTAGAAACCAATAACAACAACAAATCAGTGATTCAGTACAGGTTGAGGAAACGCCTTTTTTTTTTATATATATATATATATATAGACAAAAAAGTAAAGACTATTTAGTACTTGTTGTAACAAAGTCCGGACATCGAAGTAGAATAAGTACAATTCCGTCCCGACATTAAATTTTAATTACAATAAACATCTTCCTTTAATGATTGTACTAATAGAATTGAAGGTAGTTCAAATACAAAATCTTTTCCTTGGAAAATGTCGGATACACTCATTTTGAATCGATTATGATTTAAAATGTCGTTCTAACCCCATCATACAAGTAGACACACACACACACGGGGGACTTTTATAAAAAGAAGTCACCCAACATAACCCAAACATAAAGACACACCAACTCTATAATGCAACTACCCAGAAAGGGTTCCAACTGATGTGAAAACCAAATCCTAAGTAAAGTATGGAACTTCTTTACCCACTTTCTCGACTTTCTTGTACCAGGTCTTTTGTAGCACTACCGGTAACGACCCTTGTTCACGCTAGAGAGCCTGTAGTCCACTCTCCTTAAATTTTCTACACACACCCCGAGTACAGGAGGGGAACTTACAGACACGAACTTTGCGACAGTATGGGTGCACCAATTCAGACAAGACAGTAGTAAATTGGGTACAGTAGGTGAACACCAACAGTTCTACAATAAATAAGTTCTCATCTTAACTCCCCTTTATTAAACCTTTACGTTTATACTCCCTCGTGAGTGAGTACTTATAATGGTAGTTCAGAGGACATGTCTCGTGTCAATGTGAGGACTGAGATGTACAGAAACCAGATTTACCAAAGTAATAAAAAATTTTATTTAATTAATTAAATAAAGTGAACCGGAGTGGTTCTCCGAACGTCCTAGAATCAAGGGGTTGGTCCCTACCTTGGACCTGGATCGTCACCTTCGAGTCCCAGGATTGGATACCTGGTGGCCCCTTAAGGGAATAACAACAAATAACAATGGAAAAGACAACAAAAACAGTAACAATGGTGGTAATGACAAAATCATTGTAAAAGTATACTCTTCCTTACAATCGTAAGAAGTGTAAAAGGTATTGCAGGACAAGCAAAAGAAAGATCTGAAATTAAATTTCCTACACCGACCCAGTCATACTCGAGTGACAAAACAAGGTTCTAGACTTAAACCACGGAGTACACACTTGTGAACCCGAAGGGGGTCTCTCTCACCTCACAGACGGAACCGACAAAGATCCGTCAGTAACACTCATTTCTCGTCTATTGTTTTATCCTGGGATTTCGCACACACACACACACATACACACATATATGTGTATACAAAAAAGAAAAGACTTTTTAGTACTTGTTGTAACAAAGTCAGGACATCGAAGTAGAATGAGTACAATTCAGTTCCGACATCAAATTTTAATTGTAATAAACCTATAACTTGAAGAAGACGACCTCCTTCCAAACATCCTTGGGTCTGATGCATCTGCTCTCGACACTACCACCGAAATAGATCGGACTATTCGTTTGATAAAAATGATTTATTTTGATTTTATTTTTTCCTTTACCACTTAAACGTAACAGAGGGAGGGGGGACCAATTAAATTAAGAGTCGTTACGCTCATGAATTAAAAGCATTTCGGGTGCTGGGTGCGAAGTCCAAAACGATTAGGTTTGTACTACTTTGGTTTCGTACTACTTATTACTCTTGTCTGGAACACCTTTGGGACTTCCATCAGAGACGGTCCAACGAGACAAAGAAACCCTAAAGTTTTCGAAATATAGTGTAACGTAGTCCGACCAAACATTAGTGTGGGTATTGGTGGTGAATTGACAAACAAAAAGTCCCATGTTTAGAAATTTGAGAGATCTGAATCAAATCTAGAGACGGAAGAAATGACATTGGGACTCTGTTGGACTAGTAGATCTTAAGGGTCGGCTTACCGAAAGTGAAGACAACAATCTCCCTCCACCCCACCCGTCTACCTCCACCCGAGACGACTCTCTTCCGGAGACGACAGTCGACTGTGGTGCCTAACACCATTTCCACACGGAAACTCACTTGATTCGGAACTTCTAACACCCTTGTGACTACCCACTGTCAAATTCGTCTTTTACTAAATTTGCACTTACCTTAATCCTGAGAACTAATGTCCCTTAACTTTGGGTCAACTTTAATCAAAGTCCTTTTTCACCTTAAACAACGTTCTATGAGTACCGAGTCTGTCATTTCTTAGGTAGACGTTACGTCCTCCGAACCTAAGCTAGGGACCCAGCCCTTCTAGGGGACCTCCTCCTGTCCTGTTAGACTAGGTTATAAGAACAGACCTCTTAAGGTACCTGTCTCCTCGGACCACCCAATATCAGGTACCCGAGCGTCTGTCAACCCGTACTGATTCACTGACTGTGAAAGTCAAAAGTGACCATAGGTGTACCACTTTTTTGTCTCCACGGAAATCGAGACCATAAACCAAACAAGGTAAAAACCAGAGATCTTTCTAGGACCGGGCTACGAGACAAAGATTTAACGGCATCTTCCTAACGGGGTGTAGTACTGTAAACACCGGCTCCTTCTCCTACACTAACCATGTACTAAATGTACTTACATTTTGAGACCTTCTGTCAACCCGTCAAAGAAAATTTTGGTTCGCACTTTAATAACACACGAATCGTTAGTGTGAGAACCCCGTAAATAGGGTCTCTTTACTTTTACACCGAAGTGTCTTTTGGCCGTGTACTCACAAGTGTCTTCGGAACAGTCACCGTCTTAGTCAGGCCGACCGGAAGTCACCTGTGTCGTCCGCACAGTGTGACACCTTATGGTGAGTCGTCACATTTCTCTGTCTTGTCTACGTTCGGTGGACGTGCTTGGACGTCCCTTTATGTCGACTCACTCATTTCGGTCACGGTTCCCAAAGTACCACATACTAAGATGAACATATTACAAACCCCTCACTTCGGTAAAAACTTTGTCTCTCCCTAATCACCAATACCAGTCCTACTACGTACCCCCCGGTCCCCTCCTTCCCGTCATACCTGTAGGAACACTACGATCTTTACAGTGGAGAGATATGTTCCCCCTGTGTGTTTGGGTGTGCCACTATTTTGACACGTCTTGAATTGAGTGTGTCTCCTCGTGGTCATTTTGGTCCCCTCATACTCTACCTCACACCCACAGTCCTCAGACCCACTAGAATATCAAAACGTTTTCCCACGGTAAACCCTTTTGTCCCGTTGAACATGTTCCTGAGAACCATAATAAAGAACATTGAGACACACTTAGGTGTCGATGAGGTCATTTTTAAAGTCAAGTGTTTTTGACCTAAAACTAACTTTTTTTTAATTCATTTAGAATCCGTGACCACACACACACCTATACATATACATATACACGTGTACGTACGTATAATATATACAACATATGCTACTTGATTTCGAAACATTTGTGTGACTCGGTTTCTTACTTAAATTGGTGAGGGAAACGAGGGGGGGAGGTGGCGGGGCGGTGTGTGTGTGTGTACGACATGTTTTCTTGTTGTCCTCTCGATATATTTTTGAGGGTAAATCCTTTTGGACCTCCCCCTTCGGACCACCTGACCAGGAACGGGTTTCCTATTTGAAAGAGGGAGACCTGTCTTTATCGGACCATTCACTATCCGGACACTTGGATCGCCCGTGGACGACAACTAAGGGCAGGTACCGTCATCTCAGCTCAAGAACCAGTCGGTCAGGTCGACGAGGTCTAAGGCGGACGACCATGCTGAAAAGACCCCGTAATCGGTTCATAGATGTGAGCTCTGGAATAAATCTCGAACTGGAAGAAAATGAAATTAGGTTTCATGAACCGAAGAAGACATTAACGGTCTCTGATGTCAAACCAAAAGTGACCCCCAACCTCTTCCTCGTACACATCTAAACCCCACACACACACACACACACACACACACACACATCCCCCTTGGTCCGAGTAGATTGTCTGAAACCAACCAACACATTCGGAGAATTAGGAACACGGCTCGATACGGACCGTATCAAACTTTTACGGGACCTTAACTTTACCCTAATTGAGGGACTGAGCTGAGTCGGGTGACCTCCGTGATACCCTTCATGTTCCTTTCTCTTCTTTCACAGAGGAATCTCGAGAAAGGAAACAAACCCCTCGGTTCCCCTGGTGTCCCACCCTCTCGTTCTTCCACGGATCACTCGTTATTTTTGACATAATTATTTCAAGGTGCAAGCCCACGTTCCTCCTGTTTCCCTAAGCCCTTGTCCTTTCGGGTGTCAGTGCCTCCATTACCCCTTCCGAACACCTATGGTGCACAGTGTGTGACCCGACAAGTCCTCCTTGGCCGATCCTCCGCTAAGGTCCTTCCCTTCTGTCACCTGTCTCCGCACGTACACCCTCCCGGAAACTGTCCAGACGCGAACCCTTACCCCTCTTCTACCACCCACCATGTACCTGTCAGACATTTGTCGAATGTTCACACACCTCACAACCCCAACTACACGCACCGGCCCCACCGTTAGGGGACCCCAGGACGGTGGACGAACACAGAGAGTATGGGTCCCGAGGTAGCAGGTAGTTAGTACTGAGACAGAAGAGGACTCGGAGACACCGAAGTCGAAGAGTTGAATCTCGAAGCGCCACAGTGGTTATTGATTTCGGTCCCTCGAATGGACCGTCGGAGTCCCGTCCGTACCCCCGGTGATTCCAAGGACGTCAGAGGACGCATTGTCGGTCTGGCTCCCGGACCCGACTGCGGACCTACCACGTCCGAGCCGGGGTGACACGTCGACGGGCTTTGTGTGTGGTCGGGGTAGTCTTCAGTGGTCCGTGGTCACCAAAGTTCAAACCCCTCTTTCAGTTCCCGAAATTGTCTACTCTTTATATAAACCTTTATACATAAAAACTGATTCTTATGTGTTTAACGAAAGTGAGAATGTACACTGAAATTTCGAATAAGATCAGAAGTGTCACCCGGTTTTTACCAGACTCACAAAGAAATTTAAATATGTCTGGTTTACTATCTTGAAATCTACAACCCACTATTTTTAGGTTAAATAAAGTTTATAACTTTTCGTGTTTTCGGTCACTTACAGTTTCTGGTGATGACATGTTCTACACCTTTATACGACGTTCAAAATTTTGGGTGGGTCCCTTAAGGGACCGTCAGGTAATCAATTCTGATTTAAAAGTGACGGGGCCCAAGTTAGGGACCAACTCCTTGATTCTAGGGCGTTCGGAACTCCACGTCATATTTGTTTGTTCATTTCCAGGCAGATCAGTTCCGATACCAAAAAGGTCACCAGTACATACCTACATTCTCAACCTGACATTTCTTTCGACTCACGGTTTCGTAACTACGAAAACTTGACACCACAACCTCTTCTGAGAACTCTCAGGGAACCTGACGTTCCTCTAGGTTGGTCAGGTAGGATTTCCTCTAGTCAGGACCCACAAGTAACCTTCCTGACTACAACTTCGACTTTGAGGTTATGAAACCGGTGGACTACGCTTCTCGACTGAGTAAACTTTTCTGGGACGACGACCCTTTCTAACTCCCGTCCTCTTCCCCTACTGTCTCCTACTCTACCAACCTACCGTAGTGGTTGAGCTACCTGTACCCAAACCCATTTGAGGCCCTCAACCACTACCTGTCCCTCCGGACCGAACGACGCTAAGTACCCCAGCGTTCCTCAACCTGTGCTGACTCGCTGACTTGACTTGACTTTACTCACTCACTTTAGTTGAGTGGGTCGTAAAAGGAATGCACTTTATTCCTCCACATCTCAGACGGGACAATGTCACACACGAGACTCGGGACTGTACGTACTAAAAGACACGACACAGCCCCGGCTCGGACGTAGGGAGTAGGTTCGTCCTCCTTCCTTGACTACGAACAGGAGGGGTCTGTTACTAGACCCTGACGAAAGGTAAAGTCAATATTTCATGAGAATTACTTCTCTGTCCTCCTCCCCCGCCGTCTCCTCCTCTGCAACCTACCGTAACGTCTGAGTTACCTGTACTCAAACTTGTTTGAGGTCCTCTATCACTTCCTGTACCTTCGGACCGCACGACGGCAGGGACCCCAACGTCTCAGGTTGTGCTGCATCTCTCACTTGTTGTCGCCGTTGAATTACTTCTCAGACATTTTGTAAATGCACATAGAATTTCTTAGTATACTTAAAATTTCTTGTTTCACTTGTCGAGACTTGGATGCTCACGCGGAGGGAGAGGTTAGTGTCGGGGAAGGGAGGGGTGTGTTCAGAGACGACGACTGAAGACGCTATCGGTAGCGAAAAAAGGAAACACGAAACGGTGGATACAAACGGAAAGATTTGTTATCCGAGTCCGAACGGACGAAAACTTGAAACGTGTTTACTTTATTGGATACACAGAATCTACTACAGAACAGAGAGTGGGACCCTCTAAGGACTGCTTTCAATTGACATGAAACGGGCAAAGGTCGTGTGCCAAGACAAACTTGACTCACATTGTGTCGAATAGAGGGGTAGGACGTCACCACCCATAAACGCACTAAAGACGGAACAACAATGATACTTGTCACGAAGAACTTATAAGAACACGCAGAGAATCACGGCTCACATTCGTAAGGAGATCCGAGTTCACACCCTCTCGGATTAACGACTCAATACTCGAGTCAAAATGGCTCCACTGTGGTCCCAAGAGGTTTCCCCTGTGTCCGACACGTCCTCTGTGGGTCACGAAAGACGAGAAGCACGACATTCTGCGGTCCCACTCCTCTCTCTCGACTATTCTTAAAGTCAAACGCGAAGGGGTCAATGGTCGGTAACCGGTAACTCTAAAGAGGAACACACCTCGGACAAGTTCAGAAACGGTAAGTAAAGACAACCCTACAAATGGAATTAGAATGAAAAGTATCGTACACCACCGAGTCACCATTTCTTAGGTGGGTGGTTAGTCTTCTGTTCACAAGGTAAGTACCCAACCCTTCTAGGGGACCTCTTACCTTACCGTTGGGTGAAGTGAAAAGAACAGACCTCTTAGGGTACCTGTCTCCTCGGACCCCCCGATGTCAGGTACCCCAGTGTTTCTCAGCCTGTACTCACTCACCGACTTGTTGTAAATAGATAGATAGATAGACAATAGATAGAAACTATCATATACGACTTTATAGAAGAAGTTTAAATACAGAATATAAAAGTGACAGAAATATAAAAATGTAGTAGTCTTCAGATATTAAGGATGGATTCTCTTAATTAGTTAAAAAAAGGAAATATAGAAAAAACCGTACCTCCCACCTCCCTTCTACTCAGTAAATTCTTTAGAAAGGTGTGGGGATTCTAGTTCTACTATAACGGACACAACTAATCGAAACTTTTCGAAACGTCAAAACAAAAGGACAGACAGGAATTCAGTGAACCGGAGCTAAAACATATGCGACGGATCCAAGAGGATCCATCTGCAGGTACACAGAGTCGTGACGACCAACATTTCAGGCAAGAGAGGGGAGACGTTAGAGAGGTCGAGTCAGGATACAGTGCACGGGACCACGTGTCCAGACAAAGATCTCGAGAGCCAAGACAAAGTGGTCGGACGAATCAGTAGCAGTGTGGATATGAGGAGACTAAATTAATAGTGTCGGAATAGCACTCAGAACTATTTGCCGGAACCTGGAGACTATACCGGACCTTAGAGATTGGCTATGAACAACCGGTGTCTCTTCCAAAGTACTCTCACATACCACACTGACACCCAAACACACAAGACCAGAGGACCTCTAATCCTTTCTCAACCCCGGGTTTAGAGGTACACACATAACCCCTCACAAATAAAAATATCGATTAAAATTTGAATCATCACACACACACAAGTCAACACAGATTGATAAACGGTGAGGGACCTGACATAGAGAGGTCCGAGGGGACAGGTACCTTAAGAGGTCCGTTCTTATGACCTCACCCAACGCTAATTGAACAGAAGTCCCCTAGAAGGACTAGGTTCCTAGTTTGAGACCAGACGGGCAACGTCCGTCTAAGAAATGGTAGACTCAGTGGTCCCTTCGGATTTATTTGAAATAAAATCTTATCAGAATATAAATATCTTTTCAACGTCTCAGTCGTACGTCAAGAGTATGTGGGGTGTAGATCAAAAGGGATCCATTTTTTTTAGAAACAAGTACACACTGACGTGACCTAGAAGGACCGACGCACGCCTGAAAGAGAACAACATCTCTCGTCCCCAATGAGAGATCCACACCACGTTCCCGAAGATTTTCGTCACCGAAGAGAACGACGTCTAGTGTCCGAGCCACCAACACCGTGTCCCCGAATCAACGGGGTGTCGTACACCCTAGAAGGGTCTGGTCCCGAGTTTGGTCACAGGGGACGTAACCACCCACCTAAGAATAGGTGACACGGTGGTCCTTTCGGGGCAACGGGGATGAAAATTGTAGAATGTTACTAATGACACCATATAAACAGGGTTGAGTCGTTGGATAGTCAAGTCAAGTCAGCGAGTCAGCACAGGCTAAGACACTGGGGTACCTGGTGTCGTGCGGTCCGGAGGGACAGGTAGTGGTTGAGGGCCTCAAATGGGTTTGAGTACAGGTAACTCAACCATTACGGTAGGTTGGTAGAGTAGGAGACAGTAGGGGAAGAGGAGGACGGAAGTTAGAAAGGGTCGTAGTCTCAGAAAAGTTTACTTAGTCAAGAAACGTAGTTCACCGGTTTCATAACCTCAAAGTCGAAGTTGTAGTCAGGAAGGTTACTTGTGGGTCCTGACTAGAGGAAATCCTACCTGACCAACCTAGAGGAACGTCAGGTTCCCTGAGAGTTCTCAGAAGAGGTTGTGGTGTCAAGTTTTCGTAGTTAAGAAGCCGCGAGTCGAAAGAAATATCAGGTTGAGAGTGTAGGTATGTACTGATAGTCTTTTTGGCATCCGAACTGATCTACCTGGAAACAACCGTTTCATTACGGAGACGAAAAATTATACGACAGATCTAACCAGTATTGAAAGGAAGGTTCCTCGTTCCCAGAAAATTAAAGTACCGACGTCAGTGGTAGACGTCACTAAAACCTCGGGGAGTTTTATTTCAGACAAATAAAAAATGACAAAGGTGACAAGGGGGTAGATAAACGGTACTTCACTACCCTGACATACGGCACTAGAAGCAAAAGACTTACAACTCAAAATTCGGTTGAAAAAGTGAGAGGAGAAAGTGAAAGTAGTTCTCCGAGAAATCATGAAGAAGTGAAAGACGGTATTTCCACCATAGTAGACGTATAGACTCCAATGACTATAAAGAGGGCCGTTAGAACTAAGGTGGAACACGAAGGAGGTCGGGTCGTAAAGAGTACTACATGAGACGTATATTCAATTTATTCGTCCCACTGTTATATGTCGGAACTGCATGAGGAAAGGGACAAACCTTGGTCAGACAACAAGGTACAGGTCAAGATTCACAACGAAGAGCTGGACGTATGTCCAAAGAGTTGTCCGTCCAGTCCACCAGACCATAAGGGTAGAGAACTTCTTAAAAGGTGTGAAATCACACTAGGTACGTCAGTTTCCGAAACCGTATCAGTTATTTCGTCTTTATCCACAAAAAGACCTTGAGAGAACGAAAAAGCTACTAGGTCGCCTACAACCGGTAAACTAGAGACCAAGGAGACGGAAAAGATTTTGGTCGAACTTGNTAGAGGTACACACATAACCCCTCACAAATAAAAATATCGATTAAAATTTGAATCATCACACACACACAAGTCAACACAGATTGATAAACGGTGAGGGACCTGACATAGAGAGGTCCGAGGGGACAGGTACCTTAAGAGGTCCGTTCTTATGACCTCACCCAACGCTAATTGAACAGAAGTCCCCTAGAAGGACTAGGTTCCTAGTTTGAGACCAGACGGGCAACGTCCGTCTAAGAAATGGTAGACTCAGTGGTCCCTTCGGATTTATTTGAAATAAAATCTTATCAGAATATAAATATCTTTTCAACGTCTCAGTCGTACGTCAAGAATATGTGGGGTGTAGATCAAAAGGGATCCATTTTTTTTAGAAACAAGTACACACTGACGTGACCTAGAAGGACCGACGCACGCCTGAAAGAGAACAACATCTCTCGTCCCCAATGAGAGATCCACACCACGTTCCCGAAGATTTTCGTCACCGAAGAGAACGACGTCTAGTGTCCGAGCCACCAACACCGTGTCCCCGAATCAACGGGGTGTCGTACACCCTAGAAGGGTCTGGTCCCGAGTTTGGTCACAGGGGACGTAACCACCCACCTAAGAATAGGTGACACGGTGGTCCTTTCGGGGCAACGGGGATGAAAATTGTAGAATGTTACTAATGACACCATATAAACAGGGTTGACTCGTTGGATAGTCAAGTCAAGTCAGCGAGTCAGCACAGGCTAAGACACTGGGGTACCTGGTGTCGTGCGGTCCGGAGGGACAGGTAGTGGTTGAGGGCCTCAAATGGGTTTGAGTACAGGTAACTCAACCATTACGGTAGGTTGGTAGAGTAGGAGACAGTAGGGGAAGAGGAGGACGGAAGTTAGAAAGGGTCGTAGTCTCAGAAAAGTTTACTCAGTCAAGAAACGTAGTTCACCGGTTTCATAACCTCAAAGTCGAAGTTGTAGTCAGGAAGGTTACTTGTGGGTCCTGACTAGAGGAAATCCTACCTGACCAACCTAGAGGAACGTCAGGTTCCCTGAGAGTTCTCAGAAGAGGTTGTGGTGTCAAGTTTTCGTAGTTAAGAAGCCGCGAGTCGAAAGAAATATCAGGTTGAGAGTGTAGGTATGTACTGATAGTCTTTTTGGCATCCGAACTGATCTACCTGGAAACAACCGTTTCATTACGGAGACGAAAAATTATACGATAGAACTAACCAGTATTGAAAGGAAGGTTCCTCGTTCCCAGAAAATTAAAGTACCGACGTCAGTGGTAGACGTCACTAAAACCTCGGGGGTTTTTATTTCAGACAAATAAAAAATGACAAAGGTGACAAGGGGGTAGATAAACGGTACTTCACTACCCTGACATACGGCACTAGAAACAAAAGACTTACAACTCGAAATTCGGTTGAAAAAGTGAGAGGAGAAAGTGAAAGTAGTTCTCGGAGAAATCATGAAGAAGTGAAAGACGGTATTTCCACCACAGTAGACGTATAGACCCCAATAACTATAAAGAGGACCGTTAGAACTAAGGTGGAACACGAAGGAGGTCGGGTCGTAAAGAGTACTACATGAGACGTATATTCAATTTATTCGTCCCACTGTTATATGTCGGAACTACATGAGGAAAGGGACAAACCTTGGTCAGACAACAAGGTACAGGTCAATATTCACAACGAAGAGCTGGACGTATGTCCAAAGAGTTGTCCGTCCAGTCCACCAGACCATAAGGGTAGAGAAAGTCTTAAAAGGTGCGAAATCACACTAGGTACGTCAGTTTCCGAAACCGCATCAGTTATTTCGTCTTTATCCACAAAAAGACCTTGAGAGAACGAAAAAGGTACTAGGTAGCCTACAACCGGTAAACTAGAGACCAAGGAGACGGAAAAGATTTTGGTCGAACTTGTAGTCCTTCAAGTGCCAAGTGTATAACGACTTCGGACCGAACCTCTTAAAACTCGTAATGAAATGATCGTACACTCTACTCACGTTAACACGTCATCAAACTCGTAAGAAACCGTAACGGAAAGAAACCCTAACCTTACTTTTGACTAGAAAAGGTCAGGACACCGGTGACGACTCAAAAGGTTTACACGACCGTATAACTCACGTCGTGAAAGTGTCGTAGTAGAAAGTCCTAAACTTTGTCGAGTTAACCTTAAGGTAACGGAGATGAACGAAACAAGTATCACTACGAAAGATTCCGGGTGAACTGAAGTGTAAGGTCCTACAGACCGAGATCCACTCACTAGTGCGGTAGCACTAATAGACCCAGTACAGAAAAAACATGTCAAGAAGGAACATAAGAACGGTGGAGAAGAATTATAGAAGACAAAGACAACCCAGGTATGGCACAAACAGGAAATAACTCGGGTAGAATCACACTTTAGAAGGGAACCATAAAGATGAAAAGAACTTCTCTAGAGATCAGAAAGGGTAAGACAACAAAAGGAGATAAAGAAACGTGACTAGTGACTCCTTCCGAAAGAATAGAGAGGAACGATAAGAAACCTTGAGACGTAAGTCTACGAATATAGAAAGGAAAAGCGAAGCGAAGAAAAGTGTGGATATAAGGAATCAATAACTAAGAAGTAAAGACCATGAAAATAATTGAAATAACTAACATAACTATGAAATAATAATTGATTTCAGGCATGCAGTGACTCTAAAGTGAGGAAGGGGGAGTATAGGGAAAAAATAAGACCCTAGGGTAGGTCTTGTGACATAGTGTAGGTCAACGGTCCCGAGACATCCTAGAAGCCCGACCCTGTCCAAGGGTCTGAAGGAAACAAAAACTACTGGAACTGTCAAGAATCACGACCAGTCCATCAAACCTCTGACAGAGAGGAAACCCCGGACAGACGACACAAAGAGCACTAACCTGACCCCCGTCCGCACACAAATCCCCTTCTTCTGGTGTCTTCATTTCACGAGAAAAACACTGAAATAATGGTCAATTCGTTCCCAAACACAATAGTTGTACTATTGTAGGGACCACTCCACCTGGAACTGGAGGACCGGTTCTACCACCGACACTTCAATGGGAGGGGGCGAGAAACCTTCCGCCAGGGACCCGTGTCGGGTGTGAACTCCCCGTCACTAACACGGGGCGAAGGAACTCCCTCCTCAGGGTTATATTCAATAAACATTAAGAAGACGTCCACTTTAAGCAGAAGGGAGGGACTAAAAACATAAATCAATAAATAGACATAGTCATATCTGAGTATCTATAAATATTCAAATTCAATATCACGTTATAACACAATGAATTGAACAACGAGTCCGAAGGAACCACCACGTCTCCAATTTCACAGACGGACGTTACACCCTCTGGACCCAAGCTAGGGACCCAGCCCTTCTAGGGGACCTCTTCCTTTACCGTTGAGTGAGGTCATAGAACGGACCTCTTAGGGTACCTACCTCCTCGAACCACCCGATGTCAGGTACCCAGCGTTTCTCAGTCTGTGCTGACTTCCTGAAGTGAAAGTGAATAACGAGTTTAACGAGGTTGAAACCGGTGACCCTCGGGAAAGACAACGAAGACACAAGGAAATTGTTTAAGAGCATTAAAACCAAGAAATCGTGAAGGAATGAAAAACCGTGTTCCTCTACAAGGTCTGAGTAGAACATACAAAGTCCTATATCGAGATCTGAGTCGGTAAAGAGGTTCGTCGAGAACAACGAAGATGACCTTTTCCCATAAATTTTTGGTTCTAGACCCTACTGACACGAGTTACGATGACCTTACAACAACTCAGATCCATTTGTCTCGGTCCTTTATACACATACCTACGATTGCACTTATATGTGAGTGTACATAGATATTAATAAAGATATTAGTAAGTAAACATAGATAGAATTCTATTTGTATTCAAATATGACTACGGAGACTGAGATTAGGTTTTGGTGTCATGAGAAAGATTGGAAGAAATCCTCCACTCCCTCTCTAAAAAATTTTCAGTCGTTGATTGTGTGTTCATTCGTCTCTCTATTCGAAAACAAGGACCTCTAAAAGAATCTTATATGATCAGAAAGCAGAAATGTATAACGGGTCTGGAAAGTTTCAACTTTTACATTGAAGACACTTCTTAATATCGGCACAGCCACCAATGAGAATTCACCGTCCTATAAATGAATTCATGACACGTGAATCTATCACCGGACTCAGTAGTGACAGTTGGACTCGACTTACGAATGACACACGGTCTCTGACAATACTCATCAAATAGAATTAGAAGTGTCGGGACGGACACTCTCAATGGCAGTAAGAGGGTTGGATGGTTATTCCTTTGTCTCTACGTCTAACTCCTTGAATGGGCCCAGGACACCGACTCTTCCACACCCCGGGTCGAAGTTTGGGACCATAGACAGGGTCTGTAGTGAAACGGTTGATTCCAGACAGATCAGTTTCGATACCAAAAAAGTCGTCGGTACATGCCTACACGCTCAACATGGTACTTCTTCTGACTCGTGGCTTCTTGACTACGAAAACTTGACACTACAACCTCTTGACCTACAACCTCAGGGAACCTAACGTTCCTCTAGTTTGGTCAATTAGGTCAGGGAACCTAACGTTCCTCTAGTTAGGATTTCCTTTAGGTGGGAGTTATAACTAATCTTCCTGACTACGACTTTGACTTCGAGGTTATGAGACCGGTGAACTACCCTTCTTGCTTGAGTGACTTTTTCTGGGACTACGACCTTCTGACTCCCGTCCTCCTCTTCCCCCACTGTCCTACTCTACCAACCTACCGTAGTAGTTGAATTACCTGTACTCAGACTCGTTTGAGACCCTCTGTCATTTCCTGTCCCTCCGGACCTCACACGTCAGGTACCCCAGCGCTTCTCGACCTGTACTGAATCGCCAACCTGTTGTTGTCGTAGACAGGGTCTCGGCTGCAAGTGCAAAACAAGTAGAGAATTCTTCATTCTCATCCCAGGTCCTCTTTGTCACTAAAGACTTAATGGCTCTCTTTTATTTGCCATTGGCTAAACTATCTCTTAAAGTTCGATTACTAGAAAAGGTCACCAAAGAGACCGGGGAACCCTGATTGGATACAAAGACAGACCTCTTCCACACAATCCTCCGATCCTCCGCCTCCTTTGCCGGTCCGGAGGGGGAACTCTGGGACACAAAAGACGAGTCAGGAGTAAGTTAAGTTTAACACAGTAAAGGCACTCTTTTGTCCGGTAGATTTAGACACCGTCCTTGGACTGTGACGAACAAACTTGAACTGTGGTCCTTACACCGGGCCACCTATCGTAAATGTCTGTGTATCATTGTTCGTCCGAACCGGGGGACCCTCGTCTTTAGGAAGGGTCCCATGTGTACGGTTCACGAAATTGACATTCACGAATCTCAGTAATTTTTCTCAATAACAGGTTAGTCTATAAATAACGTTTCCATCATTAAGAAAAAAAAAAAATTCAAGTAAATTCAAAATCAAGGTGGAATGTCTATTCGGTTAGACTCTTAGACTTTCATGACGGTACAACTTGTCTCTAAAACGCCGAAGTGGACAACGATTTTACCAACGGAAAGACCCACACTGTGTTTATAGAACCTATAAATCTATTTCATGCTCGACCGTCCTCGTATCATTCGGAACTAATAAGTAAAGTCACCAACGAGGTCCTTCGACCCCTCTGGCTCTGGTGAAATCACGTGTCGGAAACGTTTGTCGGACGTTGGACGGAGACGACCCAGAACTACCCTACAACGCTAAAGGTAACGAAAACCGATCTTACGGAATTTGTGCATCCTCCAAAACCGTTTTTCATTACGGTCGTCTGTCAGTTGTCGGAAAGGGTGAGTGCCACGGTACGACACAGGAGTACCGGTCGACTCAGCCACCATATTCGAACTGGAACCTTCCCCCGATACCAACTTCCTCTCTCATTTGAATGTCCCGTCTATAAAAAGTCACTTTACCATCGACAGAATAGGGTCCACCAACCGTCTTATAGTTTACGAACGAGTCCCGACCTTACCATAAAATCTTTATATTACAGGTGTGATCTTGTGTGGTCTTGGTGATCGAGAAATATTATCGAGTTCTCCGGTAATAAGAAGACAGTGAACATTTTACCACAGACTATTTACATATGAAATAATACAGGACCCATATGTCAGTAGTAGAATTATATCTATACGTTTGAGACCTGAAGTATCACACCCTAATACTTAACGTATCTAACGTTTTTATAGTTTGAGTCATAGAATATCAGATGGAAGATGCTCTCAACAAGAGTTCGATAGTTTTCACATTCTTCTATAAGTCTTCAACGATGTTACGGGTAAAGACTCTACTCGGGTGATTTGTACGCAAGTCATCCAGACCTGTGTCCCCAGAAGTAAAGATTATTCGGGGTTTAATAGTACCCTAACCTCCAGACACCTTGTGTGGATTGGGACTGCGGGAAGTCCTACGGGCCACCGTAGGAGACTTCTGTAGATCTCTTCGAAGCACTGACAACAGTACTCTGTCCTCTTCTCGTCCTTGGAACCTACAGACAGTGAAGTGAAGAAACAAAAATCGTAGTCTCACAAAACACAAAACTGTATGCACAAATGAGAAGACCCTCTTACCTCTGAAAACACGTGAAGAGATTCTATGGACTTTTGCAGAATCTTCTACACCAACCCAACAAGACGTCAATGGGTGCTTGAGAAACCTTAGTGTACACTGGGACGGACGCCTCAAACTCGGAAGGAGAGAGAGGTGTGTGATTGTGACGTCTATCATTAGTAAAGTAGAACTGGTCAGACTACACACTTATTAAATTAGGAGTAAAAGTACATGTAAAGAAAGTAACGTTCGTCCTAATCCTTTTGATTCTAATAGATGACTTCTTAATAGGAAGTGAATACATGTTATTTATTAGTTAATCCTTTAGTTCAACTTCACTTTTGGGAGAAATTTATCGTCACATTTAGACTCATTATCTGAAAAAAGGACACACATAGTAAAAATTTTAAACTTTATAACAATTAAGGATCTTTATTTAAATCTTTCTTAACTCGATCTGGATATTGCTATTTACAATGTTAAGATCCATCCTATTCTTTCGACGAAAAAGGAACCTATCCTTTTGACTCATCATAACATCTATGTAGTCAAACAAGATTTAATTTAGTACTTAAGTGACTCTAAGGTCCATTTAACGGAGTTTATTAAATTTCATTGTAAAAATCTTTCCCAAAATGTTTCACTAGGATTTTAAGTGGATCTTTCTATTTGTCCGTTTTTATCATAACCTTCCTGACTAGAGTCGTATATAATTTTATATCAAATTACTAACTCATTACTTTGTCATATCGTACAGTGCCTGTCTTTTTAGTTACTCGTCTGGTGTCTTAGATTCTGTATCCCACTTTATACATCCCTATAAATCATATACTATTTCTTGGACTGAAAGTGAAAAGTGAAAGTACGTGACCTCTTCCATTACCGTTGGGTGAGGTCACAAGAACGGACCTCTTAGGGTCCCTGCCCCCTCGGACCACCCGACGGCAGATACCCCAGCGTGTCTCAACCTGTGCTGACTTCGCTGAATCGTCGTCGTCGTCGTCGTTTCCACTATAAATTTATTCACGTTTTTCCCCCATTCAATTCATGCACCAAACCCCTATTAATCCTTTTTTACTCTCTTTTATTTAAGTTTTACCTAGTTCCTAAATTCACGTTTCATTGTTTTGGTATTTTCAATCTCTTTCGTCGACTTAGAAATTTTTATTGGAACCTTACTTGATAAATTATTACTATGTTTTGAGTCTTCTGTATCTTCTTTTACTAGTCATTCAGACTAATATATTTTTGAAGACATACCGTTTTTATGATATCTGTTGTAGATTTATGTTTACCATTCAACTTTCTTTACGTCTTTTTATATAATGTTTTCCGATCCAAGGAATTATACGTTTCTCGTGAATGTTTATTCTTTTTAGGTTTGTTAGGTTTGGTTTCACACGTTTCTTGTTCGTGCTCTTAAAGTATCGTGTCCTTCATAGACACCGAATATTTTACAACACAAGGTAGAGACTTATTTTCAATGAGACTTAATTACAGTCTAAAAGGAGTACCTCTTTCTTGAAATACTACATTAAAATGAGAACCTCACTAAATACTTTCAATCACATAGGTCATAAAACCGGTGGACTACCCTTTTTGACTGAGTGACCTTTTCTGGGACTACGACCCTTTCTAACTCCCGTCGTCCTCTTCCCCTGTTTTCTCCTATTCTACTAACCTACCGAAATGGCTAAGTTACCTGTACTCAAACTCGTCCGAGGTCCTCAATCACTACGTGTCACTCCGGACCGTACGACGTCAGGTGTCCAAGCTTTTCTCAACCTGTGCTGACTCGCTGACTTGTTGTGGTTGTTCACATAAATTACGACATCGGACCCAAGGGACAAGAAGACACCTCATCACTGCGGAACGGACCCTCGGAAAGACCCACTAATTTGTTCCCCGTACTCAGTCTATTTGGAGGAGCCCGAGCCTCCATGAAACTCGGAAGACAAACGGACAAAGGAGGTGAACTAAGTAAAGGAGTTAGAATCCTACAAACGATTCTTTCACCATGGTAGAGACATTTCTAAATAAGACCTTTGAAACCAGATAGAATAGATACACGGTCCATGACAAAACTCGCGAAATACTATAGTTGAATATAAATTTTGCCTCTTCACAAGTACGGTAGACCGTCGTTTCCCGCGACTCTGGACTCACTCCCTCTGCACTTCTCCGACCGGCGACTTCCTCTCTTAGAATGAGGACGCTCGTCGTCCGACCCGACGGAAACACTGCACTCACGACAAGTGTGTAACACTTGCTCTCAAGTTCCGGTCTCGTAACGTGAAGACGTGTCCTCCGGGTACCTCCAGTGGCGAGGGACGACAGTCCTTGCCGTGGGCTCCCGCCTCACGACCAGACGGAGCCGGACACCTGACCTGAGGGGAGGAGTGCCCGCCCCAGGGACCTCACGGAAGAACCCCAGGGAAGGGGGGAGAGGGGGACGGTAGACACTTCCTCCGAGCGCCCCTTAATTTATCGGGCTCTGACCTTACTCAGTCGACGACGCAACGGCCCAATGTGGGCGGTTATTGTTTTGTTCCTGGGAGCAACCCGTCGGGCCGGACACTTCAGACGTCGGTGTCCTTACACCCAAGGGCGGGAGGAGGGGGCACCCCTCGGAGGGTCTTGGGCACCGGAGACGGACCTACCCCCACGCACCTGGAGGGACGTTACACTGAGGACTTCTGACAACCTCGAACCCCGACCCCCTCTACGCACACAAAAAGTCGGGATTCAGAGGGAGGACCGACCCACTTAGAAGTGGGGGAGGGACAGGTGTGAGGGGTATGAAGGGGACTTCAGACGAACCCGGGAGATGGACTCAAGAGAGACGACTTCCGGTGAGCGCCACTGCCAGTGGGACGGTAAGTCGTCCACGACTGACTAACGGAGTATCCACGGACCGGGACAATCCTAAGGACACACACAAGAGACAGTGAGTCAGTCTGTACTGAGGTACCTGACATCGGACGGTCCGAGGAGACCGGTACCCTAAGAGGTCCGTTCTTATGACCTCACACAACGGTAAGGGAAGAGGTACCTTAGAAGGACTGGGACCCTAACTTGGACCCAGAGGACGTAACGTCCCGCTAAAGAATAGACTCGGTGGTCCCTTCGGAGGGGTTTTGTTTGGTACCAGGACTAGCGTTCTTAGGTGTCGGGTAAGTCCACTGTTCAGAGTGGTCCCGAGACCCGAGAGTTCCTCTCCCACGACGCGACGTGAGAGATCCTCCGGAGCACACCTGTCAGCAGTCCCCCTACGCCTCCCCACCTGCTCTCGTCCCCGGGTCTCTGTCTGTACTCGAGGCCTTCGTGGGTCTTACCGACAGCGGACCTGTACTTGTCCCTCCAGATTCCGTCCTTCGGAGATTGAGGACGACTCCACGACCCAAAATGTCCAATCTGCTGTACCTCCTTAAGACAAGTGTCCTTGTAAACCACTTAAACACACAACTAGGGGAGCCACCCGGACCCCCACTACTGACGTTCTCGACCTCCTGGTCAGTCTCCGTGGATACCCTTGGACCAACTCCGTGTCGTAAAGACCTTCAGGACGGAAGGACCTACATTGAAGTACAACTTTCAGATTTTCATGAGAAAGGGTAGTTTCAACTGGACGACACACGAATTAATTCGGAACCGAACCCACCTGAACGAAGTTAAATGGATAACTTTCGGATTGTTTCGTGGGTCGGACACCGTCTGTGAGCCATTTATAAACAACTTTTTTGACTTCCTTTCAATACCTACGGTACCAGAAGACACTCCCACTAGTGTCTTCCGGACAGAGGCTCCACGGGAGGACGGGGGAGGGGCCCAACACGCACTGGAGACTGACGAAGGGTTCCGGTGGCCAACCAGTGTATAGACGACCTCCGGGCCCCGTCGTGTGCGAGTGGAAGGGTCCCAGAGGAAAGTCTAACATCGACGTGACAAACAAGGGTTTTGTCAAGAGCGTGTGGGCAACCCACAGGACGTCAGGTCGAGTAAAGACTACGATTAGAGTCAAGTGACTGCTCCCTCTCCCTGTAGGGACCGGGGGGTCCGACGATCCCGTCCTTGGATAAGAAGTCTTGTTCGATGTGAACCGAGGACGGGGGTCGGACGGACGTGGTACGACGAGAGACCCCTATAAAGAAACAGACATTTCTGGCTTCCTTGTCGGAGTCCTTAACCCACCAACCTACCCTCGGCACATTCGTCTTGGACGACCCGACCGGGACGGAGGCGGGCTCATGGCACAGTGGAACCGTCCAGTAGACAAATTGCTCTGGACAAAGATTTGGACCCCCTTTAGCCACCTGTGCGAACAGGAGAGAGGTGAAACGTCCCGGGTCGCAACAGTCGACACTGTCGTAGACGGGAAGAACTTCCGAAGGACAGAAGGAGTCCCACCCACTAAACCTAAAACAGTACTCACTGAAACAAGAATGGCATTAGGACCATCTACCATAAGATAAGGAGAACCAGGGGCCTCTTCCTGTGTGACTTCGGACTTGACTGGAAGGGAGGGAACTCCCCTCCCAAGAGGCGTCAAAGGTGCCACCGGTCTCCTCGAGGGGGGGTTGCGGACACTCGTGTGTGACAGCAGAGACGAGGTAGAATCCCGTCCCTCCTCGGGGTAGGAAACTCGAAACTAAACTATTTCTGGAGGTCCTTTTTTTTCTTTTTTTTTTCATGTCATTGAACGGTTTGACTTGGATCTTATTTTCGGGAGAAGACCCTATAAAGTAGACATTTTAAGTAGCGGTGGTCTTTCTGACTTCTGAAAATAAATAAGTAAAAAATTTTTATTGACTCTCCGGACCCCCGAATAGACAGTCTTTGCTCCTTCTCCCATCTAAGTTTTCCCAGTAAAACGGACCCCACAGGAACTATTCTTACTATTCCGTTCAAATCTCAGGTCGACTGAACCGAGTCCACAGGTGTACCGTCACCCAGGGTGTGGTGCACTCCCCGCTCCCGCACGGGGTGGACCGCCCCGGAAACAGTCCGAGACCAGGTACAAGAGCGACGGGAACCACCGGTGTGAAGTCACCGGCGGAAATACCGTGGACGGGCCCAAGGCACCTAGTTTGCGAGCCGAGAGATGGGAGATGAGGACGAATGAACAATAGAGGCACAACGTCTGTAATATTATCACACCGAATCACACAGGTATCCACACACAAAGAAACGAGAGTCCACATACAAGGTATTCCGTCCCTGACGGATGTTCTTTCCCGACCGTATGTTGACAAGGGAGATTTATAACCAACTTAGTTACTTATTTGAAGGCCTCTCATCCTCGACACAGAAAAAATTAGAAAGTCAGACGACGTCATAGAAGTGGACTCTTTCATGTAGTTATTTACAAAAAAATCTAATAAGTAGACTTGACTCAAGTACAGGATTTGGAAACGTCATTGTCGGAAAATTTCCTGTTTCAAGTTTATGTGGCAACCTTGACATTTACACAAGTAACGGTCAGAAGGTCTAGTGCAGTACATAAAAGAGACTAAACACTTTCCGTTATATGTTTTTCACAATCTTTTCGTGTATACGCTCACACACGTGTACACGTTAAAAATTTTTTGTAACTCAGTAATAATACCCTTTTTTTAAACCTTGGTTAGGATTGATTGAGTCTTTCGACCGGAGTGAACATTACGAAAAGGATGACAAGACCTTAAGAGAGGAAACCACCCTGGTCCCTGTCATCGAATATGCGCGTACAGGACAGAGGTACCTACGGCCTCTGACCCAAAGTTCGAACCTTTTCGAAGTGGGTGTAAAGATTATGAATGACCCACTGGCTCAACAATAAGACGTCCGGGTGCTCCCTCGATAAACGTGCACTCGACAAAGAAACGAGACGTCCCAATAAATAAGACATGTCTGCCCGTAAGTGGAGACGACCAGACGGGAGAAAAGGTCCCTTCACGGGAACTTCCTACGGTTCCTCATACGTCTCAGGTAACCACGACAGCACCAACTCTGTTCACGTTTCTTGCGTTAATTATAGCTTCTCGAGAAAGTTCCTTAGTCATTCATAGACCAAACACAAAAGTCGTATCAAAAGTAGAAATACGAAGACCCCGAGTCTCCTATTTTCGGTACCTCGAGACCTCGTCTCACAAAGAAGACTCAATTAAATAGACCACGGTGTATGTGATTTGAGACGTCGGAACGGGTCCAAGGATGTCTGGGTGTGCTGGGGAGCGACAAGAGACAGAGGTTCTCAGACACGAAAGTGGACAGGTCAGACAAAGTGCTGAGTCTTACTTCATTGAGGCAACGTTTTATTTTGAATAAAATGAATGTCTTAATGTATAAGATATCGTAAAATACAAACATACAACTCCCCTCCTTTTTTTTTCTCACTCTTTCTATACCTTTTGGTCTCAGTGGGTACTTCGACTTACTGAGACCCGTTTCCTCTGTTCTCTTCGAACATCAGTAAAAAACACAGACCACTAGTAGTTGTTCTTTGTCACGGAGGGAGGATGCTCTGGACACCCAGTTCTCAGCTGCACTTTTCCAAAAGGAGTAAAGACTAGAAAAAAAAATTAATCTCATATCAACTAAGTGTTACAGTACAATCAAAGTCCACATGTCGTCTCAGTAAGTCAATATGTACACACACACACAGATATACACATAATATATATACATACATAAGAAAAAATCTAACAAAAGGGAATATCCGATAATGTTCTATAACTCATCTCAAGGGACCCGATATGTCATCCAGGAACAACAAATAGATGCAATATATGTCAGCACACACAAACAGTGGGACAAGGACACGTCGAGGGACATAAAAGGTCTCGACAGAGGGTCGTAGTTACGTCGAGACACATGGACTTTAAGTGGGACCCAAAAGAAGTTCTCGATCCTCTGGAGGGTTCCAAATACGTTTCAGTACAAAAGTTAATTTTTACTGCAATTCTGAAGTGTCTTCTTTTGTTCGGATTTAGGTTCGTAATCAGAGAATTGAGCTTTCTATAAGGAAACGTGCCGAGTCGGTCATATTTAGAGAAGTACGTATACTTCAGAAAAAAGAAAAGGGAAGGTACACCGTACACCCTAAAATCGAAGAGTTGATCCTTAACTTTGACGGGGAGGGGGTGGGGGTGGTGTCAGGGGGGTGTCTCAGAATTGGTGACCCGACGATCCTTTCAGGGAAAGAAAAAAAAAAAAAAGAAAAAAATATACTCCAGAAATACCGAGTTTCACTACCCCTGAAACGTATTCCTTAAGGACTCTCGGACCACCAGATGAAGTAAATCCTTTTTGTTTACAAAACGAATACTCCATGAATCAGCGAGTCAGCACAGACTGAGAAACACTGGGAAACCTGACATCGGGAGGTCCGAGGAGACAGGTACCCTAAAAGGTCCGCAAAAAGAATATGACCCATTAATGCAGACTTTATTTATTAACGAAGTTACAAATGATCGAGTAATTACGGGACAAATTAGAATACTTCAGCAGAGCCAATAGCAGGGACGAAATGTACTCCTGTAACTCCACACCTCTCCAAACGTTGAATGAGAGCCAGTGTCCCCCAGTCAGGACCCTCGTCCTGAGGTCTTGGGTACTAGACTCGGAGGTCAGACGGGTGAAGAATAACGTCTACCGCCGAAGACCACTTTTTGTCCTTTACTGAGTTGACGGGTTTTGAACCCTTTACTAAAAAATTATTAGGACCTTGTGGTCATATTTGATCACTAATTTTTGTTCCTACATTTAGACAGAAATGACTGTATTTTTCTATTTAACAACACACACTTTGTCTTTAATGTCTTGTGAAACATATTATAGGACTAAAATATTTTACACTTGGTATCTGATGTAAGGGACCACCGAGTCTGACATTTATTAGGTGGACGTTACTCCCTCTGAACCCAAGTTAGGGACTCAACCCTTCTAGGGGACCTCCTCCCGTACCATTGGGTAAGATCATAAGAACGGACCTCTTAGGAGTACCTGTCTCCTGGGACCTCCCGACGTCAGGTACCCCAACTTTTCTCAGTCTGTACTGACTCTGATTCGTGCATCTGATACATTAACATTTATATAAGAAAACCCGTTTCTCAGTTTCCCTTGTGTGTAGAATTTTACAATCGTCACCAACAAAGTACCACCACTCTAACGTCCCCTGAATTTTTTTTCTGAAACAATACCTTTTTACATTTGTATATGTGGTCCTTTGACTTCTGACATTACTTGTAGTCCATACCAGTAGTGAACCACGGGAACCTCCTAACGAAGGCCCTGGTGACTGTGGTTTAGGCTTCTACGAGTTAGGGAACATAATTTCCCGTAACATAAACACACATATTCGATACGTGTAGGAGGGTATATGAAATTTAGTAGAGATCTAACGTTTATTATGGATTCTGGTATTGTTACGATACGTCAATATTTATGTCACATTTACGATAAGTTTATCAACGGTCACACCGTTTGAGTTCAAAACGAAAAACCTTGAAAGACCTTAAAAAAAAAAAACTTATAAAAGTCAGACTCCATTCAACCTAGGTTCCTATGTCTTGGACGTCTATATATCCCGTCTGGTATGAGTATTGGTTCGACGGAAGTAGGGATGGGGTGTGAAGGGGGTCGGACGGGAAGGGGGGTGTGGACATAATAAAACTTCCGTTAGGTCTTGTAGTAAAGTAGACATTTATAAAAGTCATACATTGAAAAAAAAAATGTTTCGTTAATGTACCACCGTAAGTAACAGTATTACGATAATAGTAATAATTACTGTAACTTGTACACTACAAGTTTAAAAGTCGTTGAATATTAATAGTCTTTACTAAACAAACGTAAATTGTCATACAAACCCAGTCCTACGTTTATTCGAGGTACACATCACTATTTTAATCGACCACACGGAAAATTCGGAGAGGAAGTGTCATCCAAGGGAGGTACGTCAAAGAAATAAGTTCGTTAATCCAGTAAACAGGACTAGGTCCAAACAACAAGTCAACGATTCAACACAGACTGAGGAACACTGGGATACTTAACGTCGTGTGGTCTGAAGAGACGGGAGGGGACAGAGGCCTTCAAACGAGTCTGAGTACAGGTAACTCAACCACTACGGTAGGTTGATGGAGTAGGAGACACCGGGGGAAAAGGACGGGAGTCAGAAATGGTCGTAGTTCCAGAAAAGGTTTCTCAGTTGAGAAGTGTAGTCCACCGGTTTCATGACCTCGAAGTCGAAGTCGTAGTCAGGAAGGTTACTTATAAGTCCTGACTAAAGGAACTCCTGACTGACCAAACTAGAGGAACGACAGGTTCCCTGTGACTTCTCAGAGGGTACCGTAAGGCATCGTACTCATTTTTAAACAATTAGGTAAGTGGATGTGTAAACCCACCAAAAGTCCAAAATCACTAATGTCCGTTCCGACACTACTCTAAAGTGCGTGTTCAAAGACACACCTATTTGTGGATCTTCCCCACACCGACCGAAGAGAGTATCCGTTATCAGGTATAAGATTCCCACGGTTTCACCAAAATCGTAAAAAGTAAGGGTGTGGATTACGGCGTCTCGAGGTCATCGAGGTCGAGGAACGGTCGTCCACCCTGCTAGTCAACAATTTAAAGTTGGTAAGCCTACCCTGACACTACCAGAGAGGAACACCAAAACTGTAGGTAGAGGACTACTGGCTGTCACAACTCACGGACAAGCATACGAATAAGTGTCAGGAACACAGAGGAGACCACTTCACAGACTAGTTGAAAACGGGTAAAACATAACTAAACGACAAAAAAACTTCCTAAATAGACAAAACCGACACGTCCCAGAAACAACGAATCACACCCGAAAAGAGCTCGAGGTCGCAACCCCTCGACGAAAAGCAAAACCGCGAGACCGCAGGGTACCACGACCAAGGAGAACGACACCTCGTGACCGAAGGCGTCAACGTCGTGCACCCGAAGTCATCAGAGCCGAACACCCTAATCAACCAGACGTCGAACACCCGAGAAGGACCTGGTCCCGAGCCTGGACACAGGGGGACACAGACGACCGCCTAAGAATTGGTGACCTGGTGGTCCCTTCAGGGGACTCAACAAAAGAATAAAGAAGTGAATTACTAGTCGTCACCGAGTAGTCAACATTTTTTACCAGGGGTGCGTAATGTCCACAATCTCCTGTAACCCCTACTCCCCCTCCTCACCTACTCTTGAGAGACTTGAAGTACGGACTAAAAAAACATTTGGATTTTGACCGGGAGGGGCATTTATATCAGATGATTAAAAAAATTTTTCCCTTTACCACGGAAACTTATCGTTCCTTCGGATTACTAAAATTTCCTTGCATTCGGGGAGGTGCAACTTCTAGAAACCACAAAACTTAAGTTCCAGTTACCACTAGAGCGGGGAAAGAAGGAAGAAACGACCCCGTGGTGGTAAGGGTACCGAGGACCTGAACTTGAAGTCAAAAGGAGGAGGGAGAGAGTAGGAGGGCGGAGGCTAGTCAACAGTGTAGACGGTCCATAGAAGGACGTCAGGAGGAAGGGAGGGATAAAAGATGAAGAGAGGTACCGTGAGAGTAATAGGGGCTGGTCCTAAAGGACGGTCGTAGGACCGACTTAGGTGAAGGACTTAGGATGAGATACCATTAGGACGCGTCTCGTAATCACGGAAGGATCCAGATCTGCCAGTACAAGGTCCAATAGAGCGTCAGGGTTACAACAGAAGAACTACCGTCGTTTTCCTCTCAAGTCTCCTACTGGAGTCCACAGTGTTCACACCGTGGTCGGGGTAAGACATAAGGACCCCGTCCCGGTGGACTAGCACTCGAGACGTCACCCAGTCTCTCCTGGGTGAGGCGGGGTTTATCTCTCTGACCCTCTAGCACTAATTCTCGTTTACGACGGCTCAGTATCATCTGTGTCAATCAAACAATCACACAATCAGTGAGTTAGTGCAGGCTGAGAAACACTGGGGTACCTGACATCGGGTGGTCCGAGGAGACAGGTACCCTAAGAGGTTCGTTCTTATATGACCTCACCCAATGGTAAGGGAAGAGGTCCCCTAGAAGGACTGAGTCCCTAACTTGGGCCCAGACGACTAAGAAAGAACGTCCGTCTAAGAAATGGTAGACTCGGTGGTCCCTTCGTCCATTCGCATCAGTCAGATGAAGAGACCTATTAAGTCTTTTAGTCTTAACTCTTTACCTTCACTGTCCGTCCAGGGTCGGGGAGATGGTGGGTAGGTTGGTTTCGCCTCGGACCATCTAGGACCCCGGCCCCACTCTCTCCCTTCATGGGTCTGTCGTCGAACCGTTCCTTCTTCTACGGTCCGGACACGTCCTTCACCGACCAGGGGTCCTGTCGACGGCGACTCACACGATAAAATAAAAACACACATTTTCGCAGTGTCCGGGTCAGGTCTCGGTGGTGTTAAATGTCAAATATCCGAACCTTAACCAAAAGAGGGTATTGAAACACAAGAACTCCTTAGTAAATGTTTTGGACGAAAAAGAGCCCCGACAGTTGAAAGTCCTTCTGTCTTGAGTTTTTTTTTTTTTTTTTTTTTTTGAAAATTGAAAAGGACTCGTCTTAGAACGTGTTAGGTTTGGAATAATTTTATTTGTGGGCCGACACCCTAAATAGGAGGTCTCCTGGACAAACCTCTGACAAGAGTCTCCTGTAAATCATTGTCGTGTCTGTACGAGGCCACGGGTCTCGGAAAAGTCTACACACACACACAAACGGGATAAGACACGGGTACATTAATTATGACTAAGTTGTCACAAGGTTCCACTAGTGGAACCATGGTTTACGATACCGTAAGAGACCTTGAGAAGAAAACACATTCATACAAATTCGAAAGTCATTCAAGGTCCATTGAGTCTGGTGTCCTAGACTCAAGAACCACACAAAGGTGTCACGACCACCGAAGGGCGAGAAAAATTCCCCGAACGGAGTAACAACAACAAGTCAACGATTCAGTTCAGACTGAGAAAGGTTGGGGTATCTGACGTCGTGTGGTCCGAAGGGAAGGAAGTGATAGAAGACCTCAAAGGAGTCTGAGTACAGGTAACTTAACCATTACGGTAGGTTGGTAGAGTAGGTGACGATGGGGGAAGAGGAGGACGGAAGTTAGAAAAGGTCGTACTCCCAGAAAAAGTTACTCAGTCGAGTTCACTGGTTCATAACCTCGAAGTCGTAGTCAGGAAGGTTACTTACAAGTCCCAACTAAAGGAAATCCCAACTGACCAAACCAGAGGAACAACAGATTCCCTGAAAGTTCTTAGAAGAGGTCGTGGTGTCAAAATACTGAATTCTTTAGTACTCATAACGTCATGAAGGGACCACCGAGTCGTCATTTCTAAGGTGGACGGTTACGTCCTCTGAGTCCAAACTAGGGATCCAGTCCTTCAATGGGACCTCTTACCTTACCGTTGGGTGAGGTCATAAGAACGGACCTCTTAGGGTACCTGTCTCCTCCGGGTGGTCCGATGTCAGATACCCAGTGTTCGTCAGTCTGTACTGACTCGCTGATTGTAAAACGAGACGAACAAATACCGTAATTCTATGACAAAGTACTCTTCTTACAGAGATTTCCGAAAGGGCAATTACGAGACTCACGCAACCGTCCTACTCCCTACCTTTGGGTCACAATTTTGTGTCACAACGACCCTGGTAGTGTCAAGGGGTCGGTCCAGATAAAATTCTTCGACTCCGGAGTGACAACGACAACTTTGACTCTCCGTCAGCAAGGTTACCCGCCTACCCCCTTCCGACCCTCGCTCGTCACACGACTTCGGACACACCTCTTCCACCTACGTCTTTCGACCAAAATGGAAAGGAAATGAAAGATACAAACTACAGTGTGTCGGGTCCGGCCCTCCCACCGTACCACCCCCCTGTGACCCTCTCCATCGGGGAGATGGACCAACGTCGGACGTCCAACACGTGTACTGCAACCCCTCGCCCTCGTCCGGGGGTAGACGTATCCCCCAGTCGACCCTTGTTCTTGAGTGGGAACCGGAGGGAAGGAACGTCCAGCGGTCTAAGGTGGGGATCTGGGGGTACTTTTGCCTTTGTCACCTAGGTAGTTTCACCACTTCGGTTGGAGCGTCCGGCCGGCCGCCACGACGACTGAGCCCCGTCCCAGGGGACATGAACTTCTCCGGCCTCGAGGGAGGGATCCGCGAAGGAGCCCCGGAGGGCGGAGCCATCAGACCGGGGACCGAGTCTCGGGGCGTCTCTTGTCCCGTCCTTTACAGGGACCTTTTCCTAAGACTCTTTGAGACCCTTTTGGACAGTGGGACGGTGTCTTCCCGGAAACCACACACTTTAAGTGAGTCTCCCTTACCTAAAATCCATAATTCATATCAACTCAAAAAAACAATTTTCGGAATTTTATAAGAATTTAAACATGTTTTCAGAATGACCGAATACACACACTCTAACATTTCACCACAAGGTGAGACTAAAGGACACAAAGATTAGTTTACAGTCCTTGAAGAAGTCGCGATAACGGAATCAATGAGGTGGTTGGAAACCACTTTCCAAGGGAAATAAAAGGAAAGTCACTCCACATTGACCTGGTAGATGCCATCTTGAGCTCGAACAATACTTTCACCTCCTTCTACATAATCCTTGACAACAGATGTAGAGACTGAAATTAAGGTACTTGTAAAAAGATTCGGAACCAGTATATTTGGTTGACTTGGACGGCTGATGTCATAAAGTGCAACACGACCCTCAACCTCCGGACCACAACCTTTAGTAAACCTCAGTAATGGCACATTCGTCACTGTTTACGTCCTATATTTATAATAAGGTCTCTGGTGGACCAAACGTACTGGACGTCCCATTATTTAGGGGTGAGAGAATCCCTTCAAAGAGTGTCTCACAATAAAATGATTCTCTCACACTGTATCACGGTATAGGGCCCTCGTTTAATGGGTCTACTACAAACTTAGATTCAACATCCCGTTTGAAGAGTATAATTTGTTATAGTTACTTATTAACTAATGTCCTTTCGGTCGGCCTTCATGACCGTGTCATTCTAAGATCTACGGACGGGGGGACGGACGGGGAGGAGGGACGGGGTGGGTTTTGATGCTTTAGTCTCCCAGAAATTCTTTTCTGGTTCGAAACCACCCCACCCATAATCCCAACTTGTCTTCAGATGGGTTCTTACGGATAATCGACCTTACCCGAGGCTACTTGGAAGGGAAAAGTCTGAGGGACAGTCGAGTTACTTAACAAAATACGAATCAGCATAGACTGAGAAATACTGGGGTACTTGCCATCGGACGGTCCGAAGAGGCAGGAACCCTAAGAAGGCCGTTCTCATGACCTCACCCAACGGTAAAGGAGGAGGTCCCCTAGAAGGTTTGGGTCCCTAGCTTGGTCGCAGAGAATACAGAGGACGTAACCGTCCGTCTAGGAAATGGTGACTCGGTGGACCCTTAGGGTCACTTAATTTCTACAGACTTAGGTCACCTTCCTTTCCCTTCTTTTGCCAGGGATAACTTTCACGTGTAGGACAAAAGATTAAAAGTATTTTTGGACCCTAGCTCTTCGCCAACAAAAGGATCCTTCCGAGTCCTACCCTTCACTTGGAACCTCCTCTAAGTGTAACCACGGAAAACACCCCACTCTACACCGACTGGTCCATCACACCATTGTCCCGGTCAACCATGGAAGTTCCGAGTTGTTTGTAAGTAACTTCTGGATGTCACATTTTTAGTTCTTTCTCTAGTACTCGGCTACTTTCTGGAACTTGAGAGACATTGAATCACACTCGGTAAGAACTCGGGAAGGTACGACCAGGGTGGTCGGGAACTACCAACCCCTATGACTCAGACGACAGTTTTTTTCACTCTCAGGAATGCTCTAGTCCCGGAGTAAGTGTGAAGAAGTGTACCCGACGTTACTTCTTTTGTCAAACTTTAGAGTCTGAAGCTAAAAAAAGTCGAACTCTTATACAACAGTTAAACTACGAGAATGGTGAAAAGAGTCGAACGCTCTTAGTAAACTTTTAGAATCCTGTACCTTCGACTTTTGTGAATAAAAACCAAGTTCTCGAATTCAAGGTCTGTCCAAGGGGATTTTGACAACCGTTTAACCTTGAACCTGTGGAACCATATGAAACGTCCCAAAATTCCTAAAACACGTGGAACAGTTGTAATACCCAAGGCACTAAGACGAACGTCCGACTCGGTAATAGAACGGAGAATTGTTTCAAATTTTTTTTACACCCAACGTGTAAGTTCACTGGAGCAAGGTCCACCGTACGTCCGAATAAAACCTTAGAAAGTAGTAGACCGTCAGGGGTTCCTGGTCTCGAACAGAGATCTATGCTAACGGATCGATTCCTCCACGTACCGGACCTCCTCAAACGTTGAAACCCGACCGACAAGTCACGAGGGTAGAACGTATTTTCTCGACCAGAATTGGTGCGTTTCGTCCAATGGGTGGACACTCGGACACCGAATCAAAGTCTTCGGGTGCACCAACCCTCGGTGAGCAAACGGAAAGACACGTCGGAATTGAAAAGTTCCGTAACCGACCGGTGTACGGACATCAGTGAGAACCTCGTCAACACCTTTCTCTTCTGCCGGGAGCCCGTGTTTCTGTAAACGTCCTTGCACCCCAGAAAAGACTTCTACCTCCGAGTTCGGAACAGGTGTCCTCAGAACGAATAGAAGGAAATAAAACGGAACTCTAATGAAAGACTGACAAGATTAGAGTCTTGGCATTGGCACACTACACTACATTTCCGGACCTGCAATCACAACAAGGTTCAACAGGTCGTCGCAGGAAACGGGTCAAAGGGGCTTACACGAAAAGACAAAAGGAAGGAGAGGGCACACCATGCGTACGCGTGCACACATTTATGTTGAAGTCTAAACAATGTCGCTGTACACTAGGTAAGGGGACCGACTCACACCGAGGACCGAGTTAGCACCTTTTGCCCGTACCCGAGAGTCCCCCTAACAGAGGGGTACTCTTAAGGGGGTCCACCGTCACCTTAACACGGTGACGCACGAGTATTAACTCGACGACAGAAATATCACCCCCCGCCACATATCCCCTGAAAGAACGTCTGGTCTCTTTGGTCCTCTCGACTTCGGTCGGAAATCGGTTCGTTTCCCGACCTGGGGCACCTCCTGGGTCCCCCCGAGTCCACTGGCTCTACACAGGGGACTCCAACTCCTTGCACTGGACACTACCGGGTTCTCCGAGGGGAGTCCCGGGACGCAGAGAGATGAGACACTGCGAGTAGTGTTGAACTTATCGCTCACTTTCTTTCCCGAGACTCGGTGTAAGTTGGGACAATCCAAGACCAAATTGGAAGCAATGATTTTGGTCTGGGTCTCTAGGCCACAGTTGTGAATTGACACATGTGACGGGGGAGGGAGCACAAAAGTATTCCCCGGAGACAGACCCGACCTGGGTCAAGAGTGCATATCTTCTGCGGCGACGTCTGGAATCCTGGATGGACAGGTGGAACATAAGACATCATTTCGTGACGGAAGGTGCAACAGGTTAACATAGACAATAAAAACCAAATTGCGTGTGACTAAGTATGATTATTTATAAAATTCAAAATAGTTCAAACAGAAAAAGAATGATATTACAACCCAACTTATTAGCGTTAAAAAATTCAGTCAACGACCGTTACCCTCCTCCCCAACCTTCCGGTTACAGAGATTCGAAGTCAAAGGAGCATATATTCTACGTCTCACATTAAGTTCACGTGGGAATGGGTGTTAAGACCTTAGAGTTTTCGGAGTCTTCCCTGAAAAAGACTTCAAACTATGTCTGAGGAGACCGACATTTTAGTCTCAACTCGCCTACACTACAAGAAACATCAATAAGTAGGGTGGTTCCTCTCCCCGTTACAGACGTGCAGGACAACGTCTTTAGGACGGCAAACGAGTAGCCAACTAGGAACCGAGACGACATCCGAGACACTAGCTACGTGGTCTAACGACAGTCTTTTGGGTTCGTTCTAAGACTCAAGGGTTTTGGGGACGGGGGTTGCACAGTGCGTTCCATACTATCGGTGGTATAAGGACTCCTTGACAGGCACCCCCGAGACCCGTTGGTCACCCCGGCACACATGTGTTTAAGGTGGTGGGATCCCCAGACGACTCACCCGACGTGCCCAAAGTGAGCTGTCTCTTATGGAGAAAGTCAGGACCGTGTCTCGGCTACGAGTATTTGCTGCGAACTCATATCACTGGACGAAACGGGGTCGACGACGTGGTCCACAAAATATAGTGTACTGGAAGACAAACGTGTTAGGGAAATAGTCCGTCTATGGTGCTAACGTAGGTAAGATGTTTATTCCTTTGACTCCGGGTCCTTCAATCATTCAGCACATTTTGGTATGTGATCCTTCTCGACAACAAATCAGTAATTTAACACAGACTGAGAAAACACTGAGGAACCTACATCGGGTGGTCCGAGGAGACAGGTACCCTGAAGGATCCCGTTCTTATACCTCACCCGACAGTAAAGAAGAGGGCCCCTAGAAGGACCTGGTCCCCAGCTTGGGTGTAGAGGACGTAACCGTCCACCTAAGAGATGGTGACTCGGTGGTCCCTTCGGGTCTGATCCTCCTCTCCTCCTCGGTTTACAGTCGAAGACAATAAAAAAGGAAAAAGTTAATTCTAAAAAAAATTTACCTAAAAATTTTAAAAGTTAATTTCTAAATTAAAAGTTAATTCTAAATTTTTTAAAAAAATTACCTCTATATTAATTGTATAATCAAAGTTTACATGTTGTATTACTAAGATATAAACACATAGAACACTTTACTAGTGGTACATTCAGATTAATTGTAGGCAGTGGTGTGTATCAATTTTAAAGAGCACTACTCTTGAAAATTCTAGATGAGAGAATCGTTACAAGTTTATACGTCACACCATAATAATTACTAATTAATGTATAATTATATAACTAATTAATATCTGTGGTACGAGGACCCCCTAAAGTCGGATTCCTTGTACCAAAATGGGACCACTGTCGAGACAGAAGTTAAGGACGGGAAAGAAGTATTATACATCCATGTGTCCCGACACGCTTGAGACCGACCAACACCCATGTGTCCCGACATGCCTGAACGACAAGGACTCGGGGGACGGAGGACGGTCAAGGGTCCACTCCGCCAACCAGACCGGACCAGGACCTTGACCCTTGACAATTCCTACCTCCTCCGACAGACCCCGACCCCGGGTACGACAGTGGGTGACCAGTTCGGACACGGGGACCAGGAACGGAGAGTGACGTTTAGGGGGACGCGACACCGAAGAAACAAGAACTCGAAGAGGACCAATCTTCTTGTGTCGGGGTGAACCCTACACTCCTGGAGGGACCGGGTCGTTAGACGGATACTGGGGACGACGGTACCCGTGTACCTTGGGTGTACCGACACGGTAAAGGATCGGAAGGTCCCGCACACCCTCCGTCTACGAGGAAGCGAAGGTCGAGAGGAGACTTGTGTAGGTTGGACCCAGGAACGACCCCGAAGACGGACCTCTCCCCTCCGGTTCTAAGAGACAGTGTACCTACCCCCTGGTACAAGAGTGATGACGGAGAAGAGTCAATCCCTTGAGGAGGTGCAACATTAGAGGGAAGGGTCGTGGGTTTGGTCTGTAGACTGGTCGTCCATCCTGAGACGTCTTCTCCCACTACGTCAACTCTCCTTTGGAGCAACAAATCAGTAAGTCAACACAGGTTTAGAAAAGCTGGGGTTGACGTCGTGTGGTCCGAAGGGACAGGAAGTGATAGAGGACCTCAAATGAGTTTCAGTACAGGTAACTTACTCACTACGGTAGGTTTGTAGAATAGGAGACAACGACGGAAGAGGAAGACGTAAGTCAGAAAGGTTCGTAGTCCCAGAAAAGGTTACTCAACCGAGAAACGTAGTCCACCGGTTTCATAACCTCGAAGTCGAAGTCGTAGACAGGAAGGTCACTGATAAGTCCCAACAAAAGGAAAATCTAACTGATAAAACTAGAGGAACTCCAGGGTCCCTGAGAGTTCTCAGAAGAGGTCGTGGTGTCAAGCTCCTCTAGTGTCTCCTCTGGAATCATCTACCAACACCACCGGTTCAGTATTTCTCTTCCGACACCGACCCCTCCTGGACCTCCTTCCCCCATCCTTTCCACCAAAGTTCAATAGAGGGACCGTCCGTCGGGTCGGGTCATAGTCCTCACACCCGAGTCTTGAACGGGGTGTCTACTCGAGACACTGGAACTCAACCAGGGTATTGAAGAGGTTCCGACTCAAAAGAGTGAACATTCCACCTCTAGTGTTACCCTGAATGGAGTCACCAAACAACATCCTTTATTACGGACACTTAAGTAAAGTCCCTGACCCGTACCGGGGTGTGTATCTCGTCAGGATTTTGGGTCTCACAGTACTTTGAGAGTTTACCCTGTGAACACTTTTGTCTCTCCCGTCCGGCCGACATCCGAGGTGGGGTCATGTCCAACAATGAGCTGTATACTACAAACCAACCTCTTCCAGCTTCTCCTACCGGAACGACCACGGTACTCCGTGGACACTTCATCCCCACCCATCTCTGGTCCTTGACCTTTACCTTTCACTACTTCGACCCCAGGACCTCCTTGGTCTTTACTCCAGTCTGTTGGTTCCTCTTTGTTTACTTCCACTCCTATTTCCAGTCCTCCTCCCTTCCCCCGACGAAACCCCTGGACACACGAATCTCCCAGTCGACGTCACAGTTCGATTCGTCTCTTCAAACATCAATTTCCCTTTTTTCGGATCCACTTCTAATGTACATTAGTGTCCGACGAACCAGAACACACCTTATACTCATACGTTTACTTACATAGTCAATCTTCTGATGAAAGGTGCGAAATTCTTCCTGCGGACGGGTAGAAGGAACCTCATCTACTAGTCTTACGAAAACAAAGAAGAGACTATCAAAATAAAAATAGAAAAAGAAGTCTTTCAGGTAATAATGTCCAATACGGGTCGGTACACTGAGAGGTCCAGGGTCGTGTGGGGGACCTCCGGAAACAGGTACTCCAGTCGTTACAAGTTGGATGTGTACACCCCCGTAGGCTTCGGGACGTCCGGCACGTGTGTGAGGGTGGACTCGTCTCGCCACTGTGGGGGTCGAGAAGTCGGGTTCAACAGGACGGATTCGTCCCCCTGAAAGAGTTAAGGAGTCGTTTTCGGTAGGGCAGGCTCGTCCGACTGTGAGGGTCAAAGGGTGTTTTTTGGTAGGATAGTTTTCTCTCCCTTTAAGAGCTAAGGGGGGTCTTCTTGTAGAACGGGTTCGTCCGACGGTGGGGGTTAAGGAGTTGGGTTTGGTAAAGTGGTTTCGTCTCACTGTAAGGGTTAAAGGGTCTTTTTTTGTAGGGTGGTTTTCTCCCACTGTAAGAATTAGGGGGGTCATTTTGGTGGGACGTGTTCGTCCGGTTGTTGGGGTTAAGAAGTCTTTTTTGGTGGAGTGGGTTCGTCCCGCTGTGGGGGTTCGGGAGTCGGTTTTAGTAAAACGGGTTCCTCTGACTACGGGGGTAGAGGGGTTAGGTTTGGTAAGACGGGTTAGTCTTACGGAGGTTTAAGAGTCTTTTTCGGTAGAGTTGTTTTCTCCCACTGTAAAAGTTGAGGGGTCGGTTTAAGTAAGATAGTACCGGTCGATTGAGGGGGTTAAAGGGTCGGTTCTAGTTAGGTAGTACCGTCCGACTGAGGAGGTTCAAGGGTCGGTTCTAGTAGAGTGAGTTTGTCCGACTGAGGGGATTGAGGGGTTTGGTTTAGGGGGGTGGGTTCGTCTGGCTGAGGGGGTCAAAGGGTCCGCTTTAGTAAGGTAGTGTCGTCCGACTGAGGGGGTTCAAGGGTGAGTTTTGATGGGACGTGTTCGTCCACCTGTAGGGGTGAAGAAGTCTTCTTTCGTAGAGTGGGTTCGTCCCGTTACGGGGGTTAAAAGGTCGTTTTAAGTCAAACGGGTTCTTCTCGTTTTGGGTGTTCAAGTGTTGGTTTCGGTAAGACAGGTTCGTCCCACTGTGGGGTTTCAGGAGTCGGTTTTGGTAGGACGGGTTCCTCCCACTCTGGGGGTTCAGGAGTCGCCTTTGGTAAGACGGGTTCCGCCCACTCTAGGGGTTCAGGAGTCGGCTTTGGTAAGACGGGTTCCTCCCACTCTGGGAGTTCGGGAGTCGGTTTTGGTAAGACGGGTTCCTTCCAGTCCGAGGGTTCAGGAGTTGTTTTTGACAAGATGAGTTCCTTCCACTCTGGGGGTTCAGGAGTCGGTTTTGGTAAGACGGGTTCCTCCCACTCTGGGGGTTCAGGAGTTGACTTTAGTAAAACGGGTTCCTCCCACTCTGGGGGTTCAGGAGTCGGCTTTGGTAAGACGGGTTCCTCCCACTCTGGGGGTTCAAGAGTCGGCTTTGGTAAGACGGGTTCCTCCCACTCTGGGGGTTCAGGAGTCGACTTTGGTAAGACGGGTTCCTCCCACTCTGGGGGTTCAGGAGTCGGCTTTGGTAAGACGGGTTCCTCCCACTCTGGGGGTTCAGGAGTTGATTTTGGTAAGATGAGTTCCTCCCACTCTGGTGGTCCAGGAATCTCCTGTGTCAGACCGTGGGTCTTCCATTATCGGACGTCAGTCTCCTTCTGTGTCTCGAGGACCTACTGTTGGACCACTTCCACTAGGACTCGTTTCTGCTGAAGTTCCACCGTGATTTCCTTCGACCCCTCGTCGACCACCGGCACCTGAAGAGACGGTGCACCACGGTCGGGACGTTCTGGTAGTTCAGGAAGAAGGTCCGGGACAGGGACTTCGTGCTCCTACACCACAAGGACCTTCACCTACGGCTGTTCACACTCCTTGACCACTCTCTCACGTTCCAGCTAACGCAAGGTTGGAAAGTCAAAATATCTTTTCTTCTTTTCCACCCGGTCAAAAGACCACGGGACGTGCTTTTTGAACTCTGTGAGTAATGTCTTAATTTCACTAGTGCACAAGGTTTTCACAATCTTTATCAGCCGATAAGTATCGAAGACTAAAAGAATATATACTTTTTTCTACTCCCCACTGCTTTCACACACACTCACCGTGGACGAGCATTTAATCCTTGTAATTGAGACGGGAAAGACTTTTCGGGATTACGGACAACACGGGTACAAGAACAACTACCTTGCCCACACTTTAATATTATAGTAAAGGAGACTAAATCTACCCTTCAGACCGACAGGATGGAGGGGGGTGGAAAAAAAAACCGGCGTGATGTACCGTACACCTTAGAATCAAGGGGTTGATTCCTAATTTGGACATGGGGAACCTAACCTTTGGGTTTCAGAATTGACGACCTGGTAGTTCCTTCAGGGACAGGGGATAAAAAAATTAGAACTAAAAAATAAAAAGTGAGTGAGAACTTTTGAAAAGAAAGTGAGCGAGTAAATCAGGATCCCCGTTGTAACCTTTAAATCTATTAAGAAAACAACAACAACAAGTTATCGATTCAACACAGGTTGAGAAACGGTGGGATACTTGACGTCGTACGGTCGAAAGGGAAGGAAGTGATAGAAGGTCTCAAACGAGTTTGAGTACAGGTAACTCAATCACTACGGTAGGTTGGTAGAGCAGGAGACAGCGTGGGAAGAAGAGGACGGGAGCTAGAAAGGGTCGTAGTCCCAGAAAAGTTTACTCAGTTTGTCCTCTACCGTTCTCCCTTGTAGTTGTAAAATCCTTAGTCACTTGATTTTACCTGTCCTTACCCTATTAAATTAAGTCTACTGGTGAGATAGATGATGACATCCGTTCTTAGGGACTCTTTCTTACCTCGTCGGGAATATCAGTTGTTCTCAGGTTTTACGTCTAGAACTAACGTCAGAGTTTTCACTGTCACTACAACCAAGTAAAGGTTCCGTTTGGTAAGTTGTAGTGTCATTGTTCAGATACGGGGTCAGAGATTACGACTTCTTCGACTTCAATTTACTAAGATACTTCTGGTTGTTCTGAAGAATCTTGACTGTGGTTTTTATAAGACATCTCCCTGTACTAAATTACTATTCACCCTTAAAGAAAAGACTACAAGTACTTGGAAACCCTAAAGACTATTCTATAAAAACCTTCATTTCTTAAACTCTCAGTGTATAGATTGGAGGAAGTACATGTCCTTCACGATGCCGCTGTAGTCCCTTAAAGTGTCCGAGACATTTGGAGATTTCCCAAGTAACCACAGTCTCGACTCTACCTCCGGTACCAAGGTCTAAAATTCAAGCCTGGAGAAAGATGACTAGGTACGAGTGTGTTAGACTCTGTTGCGCTTTGAACACCAAACGACGATGGTTCTCGAAATACTAAGTTTAAAGTCAATCACACTGGGAACGACGGTAATACTGTAGTCGTGGGATCATTGTTCAAGGACGAAACAGCAAGACCACTGACCCAAAGGCTGTGGACGAGAGTCCGCAGAATCTGATACACACATACATGCATATACGTATACATTCATGAGCATACCCGAAGGGTCCACCGAGCCACCCTTTCTTAGGTGACCGGTTACGTCCTCTGTGTCCTCTACGTCCATGACAAGGACTCAGTCCCTCTAGGGGGTCTTCTCCTTTACCGTTGGGTGAGATTATAAGAACGGACCCTTTAGAGTACCTGTCTCTTTGGACTATCCGATATCAGGTACCCCAGTGTTTCTCAGTCTATGTCGACTCGTGTATGTATGTATGTATGTATGTGTGTGTGTATATGTATATAAAGTACACATATGTGCATCAATTCCCTCCCCATGTGTCGAGACCCTTCTGTTAAGACCCCCGGACTCTGTGACCCTCGTTTACCCACCGAGAACTCACAGATCAAACTAGGTGCCTCCTTTAGATGTGGTATTCTCTTAACCAGGTACGAGGAGTTTGGTGGATAGAGTCGTGTTAAGAGAACTGACCTGTTATTAGTCTTTCACCGGTCCTGTCTCAGTACAAGAGATGAGTCTTCTGAGTTTATACCTGTGAGGCAAAACGATTGATTCTTAGTACATGATATTTTTTACTCGGTTCGTCGACAACAGTGGAGATTAGAAATCGTACTTCCTCTTTATTCTGTGTGAAGATTAATCCTCGCACTAAGGTCTATTAGCAGAACCGACACTTACCACTATTTAAATTGATCTCAGAAACATTCTTAGTTTCCTTTTAGACAAACTCAACTATTCTCTTGAACTGTTTTACCACCATAAGTCTCTTATAGGTCTTCAGTTATCACAGGAAAACTAAGTCACTATTTACTAACCCTTAGAAGTACCCTTGTATCACTACTTTTTTATTTTATGGACCGTTGTCAGGATTGATCTTACCAGTCCTACTACTTCTGATTTAGAGCTTCAAACTTCTGTATCAGTTGTTCATCCAGATTTACTTCATCTGTTCTATAACTAAGAAAGGTGAATTAATCATCTGATATTAAGGGTTCGTTGTAAAGTTACTCAGTAACCCTCTTGAACTTTTTGTATGAATTTTTAGTATCTATTCTTGTCTGTCCTTTTTCAGATTTTGCTCTTCATTACGTCTCTTTAAACGGGGTATTAATCATATATCATATTAATATCACGACGACGACGACGACGATTCAGTGAAGTCAGCACAGGCTGAGACACGTTGGGATATCTACCGTCGGGTGGTCCGAGGGGGGAGGGACCCTAAGTCATGAGGGTCTTTTCTCATGACTTCACCCCACGGTAACGGAAGAGGTTACGTACTTTCACTTTTCACTTTCACTTCAGTGAGTCAACACAGGCTGAGAAGCTTTGGGGTACCTGACGTCGGATGGTCCGAGGAGGTAGGTATCCTAAAAGGTCCGTTCTCATGACCTCACCCAACGGTAACGGAAGAGGCTATTAATATGATTATATTATGATTATACAGGACCCACATTAAACCTTCCTGACTACGGTTGAGACTTTGAGGTCATGAAACCGGTGGAGTACGTTTTTCAACTGAGTAACCTTTTCTGACTACGACCCTCCCTAATCCCCGTCCTCCTCTTCCCCTGCTGTCTCCTACTCTACCGACTTACCGTAGTGTCTGAGCTACCTACACTCAAACTCACTTGAGGCCCTCTACCACTACCTGTCCCTCCGGATCCGTCAAGTACCCCAGCGTTTCTCGACCTGTGCTGACTCGCCGATTTGACTTGACTTATATATATATTAATCATATCAGTAACACATGTTCACACCACTATGGTTATCATCATAACTCCTTCCTTCTTTTCTGTCGTTACTTAGTATTATTATTGGTTTTTAGTCTTAAACCACACATTTATCATTATATCCTTTTTCTTTTATAAAGTCAAGTTTCCTGCTACTGATCTAATAATATAAAAATCAACATATCGTTTTACATCTAGAAACCCTTTTTTTAGTCAACCGTAGGAATAAGGGTCCGGTCTATGGTTTATTTATTTTTAACCTAACTTTTAATTTTTTATTTTGTACTTTAGTAAATTTTTAACTTCTTCTAAATCAATTTAGAAGGTGGCTAGACTAAGTACATGTCCTTTTCTTAAAAAGTTTATGTTCACGTTAATTTCTGAAGACTTGTACATTTTGTAAATTTGTAAGAGTACGGTTTAATCTTTGTGTTATTCTTTATTTTTGACTTTTTTATAAACGGTTTATATACTGTATTTTAAGTTACAAAAATAAGATTTGTCATGAGATCGTTTAGTCATTCATTTTACCTCGTGGGGTTGTCTTTTCTTTCGGTTTCTGTGTCAAATATAATCTCATTCTTGTTTACCCACTATTTGTGCCTGTAAAAAATGACTATCCTTTTATGTTCGTCTTCAGTGGTTCTGAAACTATCGTCTCAAGTGACCCTATGTCCTTTTGTCGGCGAGTGGTCGACGGTTCTCAATTCTACGACGTTTCGGAACTCTGTGTCGTCCTATTGTTTCCACGTCTGGGAAACACTTGGACTCGGACACGTGGGTAGACGGCCCTGTGTTAAGATGTGTGACACCCTAATTTGTCTGTGCAAAGAGAGTGTCGGAACCCCCGGCCTTCAGACTCTACCAAGGAACAGTGACAAAACAGAAGTACGTGTCCGGACCGTAGCCACACGGGTCTGGAGGAGGAGAATACTGTGGTCAGTCTAACCTGATCCCGGATGGGATTGTCGAAGTAAAATCAAATTAGTTCAGAAACTTCTCGAATAGAGGTTTGTGTCAGTAAAATACTCCATGCCCCCGACCCTTAAGTTACACACCTAAACCCCCTTCTGTATTAGATTGGGAATCGTCGAGGTCGACTCCGAGTCCCAGACTGGAGACCCGACGCAGAGTTTTTTTTTTTTCCAGTAAAGGTCCCTCTACATCCGCGAGTGTAGACCTGTGACGGTTAGTCCCTTCCCCCACAGGATTCTTTGAGACGGAGTCCCGGGGTACCGCAGTCGGGTCGTCACGGTCGTCCCCGAAGAGGTTTCCGGGCCCTCCCGTACCACGGTTCGCCAGACACCAGGGGGACCTTACGTTCGGAACTTCGTGTCTGACTTTCTGGTCCTACGACTCCGGTGTCCACGTCACTCCGGTCAGTCACAGGTAACGAGGTCTCTAAGGGGGTGGAACTCTCTTCGGAGTCCCCGACCCTCCCGGACAGTGGTTCGAGGGTATGGCGTCCCGCCTTCCGGACGTGGCTGGAGAATGGGAGTTCGTCCGACCGGTCCCCCTCCGCCACAGTCTAGGGGAAGACGAGGGGGACGTCCTCCCTTCCCTCACTTGAGTCCCACCAGTCCTGGTCCAATTTGGTCGTAAAGAGTTTGGTGCCCAGTATTTTGGTGTACGTCTCGACGATTTGTGGGTCTACAGGTCCGTAGACAAGAACTCTTTAATCTAAGTCAACATGTAGGTTAGCCTAAAGGGGACATTGATGTCCGGAATTTTTATTTATTTGAGATACGAAATAAGTTTTCTGTTTAATATTGTGAGTTCAAAGTACTTTCTGTCGTGTGCCTTGTGTTTAGGTTTCTCTCATCCCTTGCGAATACTCGATCTGTGAGTCTTTCTACGTTTCCTATGTTTGTCCCACTCTCTTAAACCCCCAGACGAAAACTTTCACTACGAAATCTTTACGTAAAAAGAGGTTCACACTTGTTAAATTAAAGTACCACCCCTAGGTGTGTCTCCAACTTAAGTATCCCCTAAGTAGGACAAGGAGCCTACGAATTGTCCAGACAGAGAAACTCCGTCTTTACAAGTTTACAAAGTTTATTTAATATGAGTCATTTATGCATTTTCTACAACCATCTAACAACGAATCTCTTAGGGTAACACTAAACCCCGTCCAAAAATTCTAGAACGTTTCATTAATACTTTACCATGAAAGGTACCTCTATCTTCAACTGATTTTTTGTTTTATTTAGTTTTTCATGTTCCTCTTCCATCGACGTTTAAGATTTTATTATCACCGTGAAATTAGTCCTCGAGGAAATATGGATACCACTTTTTCTCAGTCGGTGCCGTTACTACTTATATTCCTAGTCACATCGTTCCTCGGTCCATTTCGAAGTGCCAGGTCCTTCTAGTTCTAAAAGTCTAAGATCTCGTCTTTTTTTACTAACTAAGTTCATCTACTTTTGTATCTTTCACCACTTTTACTCCAATTCCAACCATTCCTCTCCGTCACTAACTTTGCTTTCTTCCACTTAACAATTTTGGCCCTCTTTTACACTAAAAAGACAACGGATAGCCATCCTTAAAGCCACGAAAATTCGAGCTTGCAGCTCAGCCGAAGAAAATCCAATTCTACCACTAAAGTTCGTTCTCACTCTACACCGGACCCTTCTACCCTCTCCTCGTCCCAGCGAGGCCGTAACTCACACAGACACCAGAACTAACGGAAGTGATTTGTAGGCCCCCGGAGACCGGAGGTCTCTGGTGAATGACCACCCCAAACTCCTCCCACCTGTCCTCCCGTCGAACTTTCCGTTTCGATTTACGCCGAGACTACTGAGTATCTAGTTATAGAAAGTGCCTGTAATTCTACCGAACCTCCTTCAGTGGTCGGTCGATTGCTAAGAGTCTTTACCGTCTACTTCGGTCAGTGGAGGGTCTCTTCCAAAATTCCTCTAAAGGAAATTTAGTACGGTCAATTCCTCCCGGTCCGACACCACACAACAATACGAGAGTGCCTGTCGGTTCATTGACCTTAGCCTCTTCGGAGAATCACTTGGTTAAGATGTAGTCACTGAAAACCCCCGAGAGGAAGGATACAAGTAGAGGAATTTATTAAAGTAGAGAGGGAGACTCGAACTTTAGTGAGGATACTATTTCCACTAATAAAAGTTTATTTGAAACAAAAACATAGACTCTAAAAAAAAAAATTTCGTAAATGTTTAGACTTGTTATTGGAGTGAAGTAAAACCTAAAAATGAAAGTATATACGTAAATCTACATTTCCACGATTTTATTTTAGCCCTCAAAACGTGTGACCTATTGTCGACGGTCGTAAAGAGGAGAAATTCGGGGGGGTACCATGATTAAGAAAGGAATGTCCGAAATGTTTTTTCCCGGTTCTAAATAATATATACCAAGTCAGTGATGTGTACAAATCACAACTATAAGCCCAACTTCCGTCTTTCTACCCACGTATACAGTCTTTGCTCGAGATAAGTCTCGGTCAGTTCTTTGACAAAACTTATGTTACTTAAGAAACTTTAGAATCCAAGAGGAGACCCTTTCGACAAATCTCCAAGTATCCTGTGACTTTTGAGGAGACAAAGGTTAATTTTAATTATTTAACTAATCATTAAGAATCCTGAAAGGATGCGGAGTGACTGAACCAATTTACACTCTAGAACTATTGGGAACAAATAGAGGGTCTACCTCTAATGTCCAGAAACGTGGTGAAGTTCACTTTATGTAGGTTTGCAGACGAGACATCCTCCCTTTTCAACTCGACTGGTCGTCCCCGTACCTCTGAAGGACGTACGTCCAGTTCCCACTCATTCCAAGGAGAGTAAAGACCGTCGTCTCCTACAGTTGTTCTTCTTTTACTTCGTCACTTCTACTCTGGGTCCTTGAACCCTCCCCAGACGTCTTAAACGGTTTCGGTGTCCCCACTAGACACCCATATTATACCTTGGACCAATGACCTGTACCCTTATTCTACTCGAGTCCCCTCTACTGCTCCCTTTCCTACTCTTCGTCTCCGTCACCAGTTCGTCGCTGTTCACCCCGTCTCCATGTCACGTCTCGACCCAGTAAGACCGAAGTTCCGGTATTAGTCCTGTCTGTTTTAGACTACGACGAGAAAATTATGGAAACAACACATCCGCGAGTCAGTACAGACTGAGAAACGATGAGGTACCTGACATCGGGTGATCCGAGGAGACAGGTACCCTAAAGGGTCCGTTCCGACGGTAAAAGAGGAGACTCCCTAGAAGAGGTAGGTCTCTGACTTGGACACAGAGGACGTAACGTCCGCCTAAGAAATGTCGATTCGGTGGCTCCTTCGGGACGTTGTGTGAGTACTAAAGAATTTATTTAGTAACCCGATGTGGTCTTTAGATCTGAACATAACGAATACTTTTACACCCTTTGACCTACCGACATTGATCTCACATAAATGGTTAGACTGAGATTTGATCCATTATCGGATCCACCGGTTTTTGAGGTAGACTTTATGTTATACAAATTATGACATTACCCCAAACGGTACGGACTACTTTCTGTTATGTTTCAAACGAATACACACCCCCTTCCTTACTCGACCCAGACTCCGCCGGAACCCATAAGACACATGAAGTTGAAGACTATTAAGAGTTGGGATAATAAATTTTTTCTCTTTCTGTGGATCTAAACAAACCATTAGTGACCACTTAAATGTGTATCGAATCCATTTACAATGAAAAGTGTTACGGAGTCAATAAAAATATTCTCTTAATCTCTGTCCCTTTATCAAAAGTGTAGTATATTTTGTTAGCCAACTAATTTACAGAAAATACAAAAGTTACTTATCATTAATATGGAAAAGGACAATAATGCAAAGAGATACAACCCAATAAACAGTCTCTACTAAAATTAGTTTAAGACTTCAACTACACTTTAAACAATCATGCGTGTCATCACCTGATTTGTCACCGAGGTTTTCTATAATCTAGGATAGGGGTCCTTGGACATTTACAATGGAATAAACCTTTTTCCCAGAAACGTCTAACACTAATTTAAGTCCCAGAACTTTACTCTTCTATTAGGTATTAATAGACCCACTTAGAATCTCCAGAAGTCTCACCTCAATAGGTTCTCTCCATCTTCCACTGAGTTGTATGTGTGTGTGTCTCTGTGCGTGTGCACGTATCCTCTTCCGGTACACTTATACCCCTGGTCGATTCCTGACGGTTGTTGGTGGTCTTTCACTTTCCTAATTTCTTGTCTAAGAAGAGATCATAGAGGTCTCCCAAACGTCGGGACAAGTGTGGAACTGAAACCTGAAGACCGGAGGTCTCGAGACCCTCTTATTCATAGACAACAAAATTCGTTGTGAATCACCAATAAACAATGTCTCCGGTGTCCTTTGATTATACGACGACGACAATTCAACGAAGTCAACACAGGTGAGACACACTGGGGTATCTACCGTCGTGTGGTCCGAGGAGACAGGGACCCTAAGAGGTCCGTTCTTATGACCTCACCCAACGGTAAAGGAAGAGATCACGTACGTACGTACGATTCAGTGAAGTCAGTACAGGCTGAGACACACTGGGGTACCTGTCGTCGGGTGGTCCGAGGAGACAGGTACCTTAAGAGATCCGTTCTCATGACCTCACCCAACGGTAAAGGAAGAGGTCCATTGATTATATGATTACTTATTTTATTAAAATGACAAAACGTTATCCACGTATAAACGTAACGTGTAAACGTTACACAAGTCAAGTCAAGTCAAGTCAACGAGTCAGTACAGGGTGAGAAGCGCTAAGGTACTTAGCGTCGTACGGTCCGGAGGGACAGGTAGTGGTTGAGGGCCTCAAGTGAGTCTGAGTGCAGGTAGTTCAGCCACTACGGTAGGTCGGTAGAGTAGGAGACAGCAGGGGAAGAGGAGGACGGGGGTTAGGGAGGGTCGTAGTCTCGGAAAAGGTTACTCAGTCGAGAAACGTAGTCCACCGGTTTCATGACCTCAAAGTCGAAATCGTGGTAAAGAAGGTTCCTTGTGGGTCCCGACTAGAGGAAGTCTTACCTGACCAACCTAGGGGAACGTCAGGTTTCCTAAGAGTCCTCAGAAGAGGTTGTGGCGTCAAGTTTTCGTAGTTAAGAAACCACGAGTCGAGAAAAGTGTCGGATATGTACTGGTGTCCTTTTTGGTATCGGAACTGATCTACCTGAAAACAACCGTTTCATTATAGAGACGAAAAGTTATACAATAGATCCAACCAGTATTGAAAAGAAGGTTCCTCATTCGAAGGGAATTAAAGTACCGACGTCAGTGGTAGACGTCACTAAAACCTCGGGGGGTTTTATGTCAGACTGTGACAAAGGTGACAAAGGGGTAGATAAAGGGTACTTCACTACCCTGGTCTACGGTACTAGATTCAAAAGACTTACAACTCGAAATTCGGTTGAAAAAGTGAGAGGAGAAAGTGAAAGCAGTTCTCCGAAAACTCAAGGAGAAGTGAAAGACGGTATTCCCACCACAGTAGACGTATAGACTCCAATAACTATAAAGAGGGCCGTTAGAACTAAGGTCGAATACGAAGAAGGTCGGGTCACAAAGAGTACTACATGAGACGTATACACAATGACGTGGACTTTATTCGTAAAGATCGTACTACGAAAGAAATTACCAGATTCTTCAAACATAAGACAGGTCAATATTCTTATAATAAGTATGTGTAGAAAATTAATAAAAGCAAGTAGTATCCCAGTCCATCTTACCTGTACAACTGATAAAAAGTATTGGGTGTTTGGTAACGTACGTTTTATGTTAACATACAAAATAATATAAAGAGAAAAATAAATCGAGGAGACGATCAAAAGACTTGGTTCTCCTACCAGTTATAGTGTCCAGGGTGTACTTTCTACTAGATATTTATAAAAAAACTGTTCTTCTAAAATTAACAAATTTTTTAAATTAAAATAAGTTCAAACCAACTAAAGAGACATATACATACATATAAGAAAAGGTACCATCAAATTGTGCCTTATAAGTTATATCAAGGGACACGACATATCATCCTTGACAAATCGTGTTAAATCCTTGATAAATAGGTAGTATATATATTATTAAACGTAGATGATTAAGGTTTGAGGATTGGGTGGGGAGGAGATTTGGGGGAGGTGGAACCGTTTGTGGTCAGACAAGAGGTACAGGTACTAAGAAAAAAATAAAGTATCTATTCAAGTAAACATAGTATAAAATCTAAGGTGTGTCTTCACTATGGTATACCACAAACAGAAACAGAAAGACTGAATGAAATGAATCATACTATTAGTGATCCAGGTAGGTACAACGACGTTTACCGTAATAGAATAAGAAAAGGTACCGACTCATCCCAAGGTAATATATATACTTGGTATAGAAAAAATAGGTAAGTCCTTCTACTGGATACTTACAATTGTGTAAGTAACCTTCCGTTTGTTTCGATATCCTTTTGTCACCATAACCTCGTCCTCTGTAAAGATCCGGAAGGAGGACCTACCCACTTTCCCATACGTGACCTTGCTTCCTATCAATCGGTTGCCTCGACGGCCACGAGGCAGGTCCTAGGTGACAACCTTCTCTACGACTTAGGGGTCCTCCTTCCTTCCTTGTGGCGTCACTCAGGGAGTTCTGATGGGGGTCTCCCTGGAGACCGGCAACTGAGTCCGGTGACGCATGGTCCCTCTTCCTTTGTGGGTCTAAAAGGACACAAACCCCGTGTCAGAATGACGTCTAGTCTTTACGGTGGTCACCGGGGGAATGGTGGTGTGGAGGGTGGACTACCAGTAAAAGAACCCGGGACTCACATTTTACGTGTAGAGTTACTAAAGGATTCTCCTTGCATCTCAGTCCCTGGTGCGTGGGAGATGACGTGACGGTTGTACGTCATTAAATACACATTTATCTTTAAGACCTTGAATGTATTAGTAAAGGTTTTAACGTGGTAATGATCCAACAGACCCGTCCGTGTGAGATTAAAGTCGAATTTCATAAAGACGACTTTGACTTGGTGTGATATTCGACCTAGTCACTATTTGGGGTGTGAGAGGCCCGACCTCAAATGTACCTCGATGTCTGAGAATTTCCTGTTCAGTAAGTGAAATTTTAGATGACGATCGTAGACTTAACACTAAAGTAAGGGTGAGAAATCGGACTGTCAAGAAGTTTTAAGTACAAAGATAACTAAAAAACGGTCTAATTTTTATCCTTATTAATATAGAACCAACGGTGTACGAACAAAATAAAGAGACTCGAACAGTTGAGTGGGAGGACCCGTTCCTGTTTCCCGTTCTTCGTCAGACCGCCGAGTCGGACGACGACTGAGACCAGTCCCGCGTCACGCCCACTGTGTCCGATGGGACCTTCCACTTTGACCGGCCTCCTCCTTAGCTACGATGACACCTCGGGCCTACACACACAGTGAACAGAAACGGTCGTCCGAGGTCGGGACCCGAGTCAGTAAATTTCTCTCGACCCTCCACCATTTGCCGCACACTTTTTCTATCCGCACACACACACAAAAGTTCCCAAGGTCCGAAAAAAAAAAAAATTAGTGGAAACATTCCTTCATTTTGGAACTTTAGTGACTCCGATCCTATTTAATTCAAAGAGTCAGAAAAAATTTTTAAACTTCATATCGACTAAATGTTACAACAAAATTTAACACGACATGTCGTTTCACTAAGTCAATATACATATATTTTATATAAGAAAAAATTTTTTATAAGAAAAGGTGCCATCAAATAGTATCTGATAACTTATATCAAGGGACATGAAGGGTTCACCGCGTCATCATTTCTTAGGTGGACGGTTACGTCCTCTGTACCCAAACTAGGGACCCAGTCCTTCCAGGGGATCTCTTTGTTTACCGTTAGGTGAGGTCATAAGAATGGACCTCTTAGAGTACCTGTCTCCTCTGACCACCCGATGTCAGGTACCCCAACGTTTCTCAGTCTGTCGTGACTCGTAATTCTGGTGACTTACATCAAGGGACACGATAAGTCATCCTGGAATAAATAGGTAAGATATATATTATCAAACGTAGACAGATTTTCGGGAAATCAAGGTTCCTTCCAGGAGGTAGACTCCTTCGTCGAACCACTCAAAGACACTATGTCGACACACTAACGTAACCGTATTTTAATTTAGATGTATGAACCGAAACTAAAGATAATTTGTATATTGTTCATCTGTTCCCGATTTCGGTAAAGTAACATGGTTCATTTCACGACTCCTATGTCATAATTATGAAGGAGATAGTTGAGTCCGAAGGGACCACCGAGTCTCCAATTTCGTAGACGGACGTTACACCCTCTGGACCCAAGGTAGGGAGCGTGTCCTTCTAGGGGACCTCTTCCTTTACCGTTGGGTGAGGTCCTAAGAACGGACCTCTCAGGGTACCTACCTCCTCGGACCACCCGATGTCATGTACCCCAACGTTTCCAAGCCCGTGCTGACTCGCTGAAGTGAAAAATGAAGTGAAGTGAAGTGATAGTTGAACTACATGAAGAAAGTAGTATGTTTGGACGGTCTACTCAAGTACCCCCCAGTCATCCCAGACCGGTGTGGAGGTCTAGGTGAGTTTTCTACCAACTGAGGTCCCAAGGACGGGTGGAGTGTCCACAAGACCACCACCACACACTTGAGTAGGGTAGGTGTAAATCTTACTCGAAAGGTCCAAGGACTAACATTGACGAGTCCGGGGTCTTCCGACCCAAAGATGTATTGGGACCCCAGTGGGTCGGAAGTGAGCCCAGTGTCCGAATTGGGTGTACTCATGTCCAGGAACGAATAGAGACGCGACTTTTCACTGGACGTTTACGTAAGAATAAGAACAAAAAATTACAGTACCAATCTTTGAATGAATTATACGACTGTTCTATTTAGGTCTGAACCCGTTGTGTGTCCCTAGTTGTCCTGTCTTAAAGACCTGTCTTAAAGAAACCTTCATTGATAAACAGTCTCACACGACAACTCAGAGGTCACCCTAGTCGAAGTAAAAAATTTAATAAAAAAAGTCTATGCAAATACTAAGATTCCTCTATTATGTTGATATATTGGAGATTTTTCCTCGGTTTTTACTTACAAATGGGGTGGACTCTTACTCGTTAATACTTCATTTATTGTCGTTACTACTGTAAATGATAGAATGCTCACGGTCTGTAACATAAGTTTACAAATGTTCCGAGAAAAGGAAATTAAAAATGTTGTCATTTATCAACATAATAGGGGAATCTTTGATTTTCCGGTCCTTAACTTGGGTCTAACCTCACTCGGATTCGAGTCTAAGGGTCATAACGAAAATTTTCCGGTCCTATCACTACATTTTTTTTCGGTAACTCTTCCTTCTACCGGTCCCGAGACAATGTCTTCCTGGACTAATTGACACACGTGACTTGTTTTCTTTGCGAAAGTAAGAAAATAAAATAACACTATTTTATAGAGACTGTGCTATAAATGGTAAAATTGGTAAAAAGGTCACACGTCAAGTCACCGTCAAACAGGGTTTATTCTGGAGTTCGTTGTTAACTTTAATTACTTAATTTTTTTTTTTTTGGGGTGGTTCCAGAGTAAATAGAAGACAAAAACTTCACAGAGTAATTCTTCTACTGTAAACCAACACCTAAATTTACAGATTGTTGAATATGTGCATATACTGACTATAAAGTTTCCTCGATAGTTTGACATCCTAGATAGAATATTGTCAGTAAATAATTTTCGAGTCACAAACGGTTGATAGTGTGACTCGTGGAACATGAGTAGTCGCTTTCATTTGTCTTCAGCCTTACAACGGTATAATATCTATTCCATTACTCATATTAACGTGTTTGTCCCGTTTTTCACTCCCTCGGACCCAAGATCATAGTCAAGTCAAGTCAAGCCGGCGAGTCAGTACAGACTGAGAAACGTTGGGGTACCTGACATCGTACGGTCCGAAGGGACAGGTAGTGGTAGAGGACCTCGAACCAGTTTGAGTACAGGCAGCTCAACCACTACGGTAGGTTGGTAAAGTAGACAACAGGGGAAGAGGAGGGACTCTTGGGGTTCTTGTCATACTTTTCCTAAGGTCATACAACTAATCGTTTATACACTACAGACGGGACCCAGGTCCAAAACCTTCCGAGACGTTTCTTCGTACACATAAGTCTCTAATGTTCCTCAGTCTATTGTAGTTTACACCTAAATAACAAGTATCCGTAGAAACCTAAAGAAGAACGAACGAAAGGAAATACTTATTCACATAGACCCCTGAAGGGACCATCAGGTTACCAATTCTGAGGCACGAAGGTTATGTGCACCACACCCCAGCTGACGACCGGTCTAACGATTCTAAAGTGTACGACGCACCGCGTCGGTTTTTGATAAAGATTTTCCTTATTTACATAAACATCCTCTTTTGTGTATTAATTGACGTCTCTTAGACCCGAATGTCCCGGAGACCAGAAACATTGGATCTCTTTCTTTACCTTACTTGTCCTCCTCTTCTGTCTAAGTTACCCTTTCCTACCTAACTCCTTTCATATGTTAAAACCTCCGGTTTTGACGACTGGGTTCGTTAGGTTCCTCTGTATGTATATACGGAGAAGAAATCAGGGACCACACCTCTCCCTAGATCGTAAACCACTCCGACCCCCGTAACCTCCACACCCCTCTACCTGTGAGAGGATTCAGGGACTAACCTTTACACTTGACGATGTTGGGAAACCTACTTTACACACGATATGCATAGTTTTATCCTTTATCCGAACTAGGTCTCCAAGGGTGCTGACCCGAAGAGGGACACCTTTATTTTCGTAGAGACACCTTCATTTTCGTAGAACACCATTCCTGTGTACAAATAACGGCACGACAAACAACCCTATTTTCGGATGTAGTTAAATGTACAAGTAGTTATTCCCTTGTTCACCATGGTATCATCCCAGTAGATAAGACACCTAAGTCGATAATTTTCTGACTCAATCTAGAAACGGTTAACTGGACTAATCTATAGGTATGATTTGACAGTCCACTTATTTCGTTGACCTATACAAAAATATATATAATATTCTTAAGAATAAATTTTTTTGGGGTTTGTTTGATCGGTATAAAAAGATTCAGACCTATTTAAACCCCTCGCCGTGTGTTAGGTCTGTCAATTGCGACCAGTGGACTTCACCTCAGTGTTAACGCTCTAAGTTCTCCTTTGAAGAAGAAGTATACGCAGAACCCAACACAGTGAACAATGTTATTGGCGTATAACGAAAATGTCTTATCTTCTAACTCTTTTGTAAGAAGTTTAGCAAAGAGTATTTGTTTCTAATAAGGAATAACAAAATTGACGAAAGGTATCAGTATGTTCCCCGAAGGGGCCCCCCGTGTCGCCATTTCTTACGGACGGTTACGTCCTCTACGTGCAAACTAGGGACCCACTCCTTCTGGGGACCCCCTTCTCTGCCGTTGGGTGAGGTCACAAGAACGACCTCTTAGGGTACCTTTCTTCTCGGACCTCCCGGTATCAGGCACCCCAGGGCTTGTCAACCTGTACCCACTCACTGACTTTCCATAGGGCCCTATGTAAAAAAAAAAGATTGAGAAGAAGGTCGTAACTAAAAATAGACCACTTCGAAGGTGGACGGAAGAGAACCTTAGAGATAAAGAGTTGTCTTCAGACTTTTTATGCGATGTTCCTCATGGGGGTGGTATGGGTGTGACAGTAGTGACGAAGGGACCCCTCGAAGGACTGGAGCACGAGAAACGCCCACCAAGAGTGAGAGGAAGTATAGACTCACAAAATCTTTCTCAGGGAGCACGCGTCACTGACACAAGGTAAGGGCAAAATGGGGTCGAGGGGGAAAATGTGGGAATCCACCTACCAACGACCAGAAACGGAATATTCTGGCGAGTCGTCTAAAGATGCGGAGAGTGGAAAGAACCAGGTGAGGACCGAAGGGGCTGTGGAGGAAGAGGCGTCGGAGATGATAATTGGTATCCGTCCTTCGTCGCGTTAATCCACGAATGTGTTGCACCCCCTCCCCGTCCGAGAGAACCCGTCGACGACGGATACTCCGACGTCCAGGCTGGAGACTGAGCCCCTCGACCTGAAACGTGAGTTCGTCCTCGGCGACGGAGACGACTAGGACGTGATGAATGACGGAGACCTCTGGTCTAACGGCCTCAGACCCGTGACCTAGCGACGACGTCTTTCGCAGTTCCGAGGGGTGACGGAGGGTCTTTTGTCCCCGTCTCTCGACCGGAGACGGAGTGAAAGTTTATAGGGTCCTCGGATTGACTGACCAACTTGACTACGGTTCTTGTCTTAGGATCGACCTTTCCTCGATAAAGTACGAACAGAGAGGAGAAGTCTACCTCCCCGTCTCCGGTACAGATGACCGAATGGGGACTTATGGGTGGTGCACGACCCGTTCCGTTATTAAATTGTAGCTATTTCATAATTGAGTATACTAAGAGTGCTGTTTAGAGCCTACCTCGAAAAGAATAAGAAAGGTTGAATGTTTACATCTTGTCCGTGTCTCTCCACTTCAGTCAACGATGTTGGTGTGTCGTCTGCCATGAACTTGGGTCGGACATGAGATATGTGAAATGACGGAGTCATAGACAACTTCTATACCAGTAAATTTACAAATGACTTTATTTAATTCGTCTCTTAACAGGTATTTAAGTATTAATATCTCGTAGAGATATCATTTCCAATTGTATAAATTTCTACCTCTTCTGTTAACGTGAAACAATAGTAAACATGACCTTTAACCACCACAAAAAAAAAAAAATTAAGATAGGTTTGAGGATTCTCTATTAGATATGTTTCCACTCATAATGAGTACTAAGTTCACCCAACTTCATTATATGCTCCTGAAACATGGAGAATCTGTGGACTTTTGAACCCTCAATTTCTTATACGAACTCATATAAAAACCAATAAAAGAATTCCGTAGAAACTCTTCGACACACAGTTACATCTTTGTTGTCTTCAGTCAATGTGAATTTGTCAACAACGGAATTAGTGAAAGTTTACAGTAAAATAACACCGAAACCCTTCTCACTTTTACGTGTCTTCTCTTTTGACCCGTTAAGGAGGGGAGGTCAAATCCAGATAATTGACTGTACTCTACGAGAGTGGATACAAAAGTAAAGGTATAAATTGTTGTTTCCATTGTGAACGGTTGACAATACTCCAACAAGACTCATCACACACTACAAACATTTCAAGAAGGTTCAAATTCTTCTTTCCATAATTTTTTGTGGTTTCGTGTTTGTTCTGGAGTGACCACCAGGTCACCAATTCTGACACACTAAGGTTACGTCCAACACACGAAGTTAGAAACCAGTCCCTTGATTCTAGGGTGTGTGGCACACCGTTTTTTGTTTTGTTTTGTTTTGGTTTGGGGATTTTTTGCTTTTGTTTCGTGTTTCACGTGACAACTTACTCCCCATCCACTAAGTCCCTCTGAGACTCAGTAAGTGTCACACCACGAGATTTTATCATTATCTTATTAAGAAGATTTCTTCAAAGTACATAAGATGTATAGTTTGGTCTATACATCTAAGAATACCCAAATCTGAGATAAGGTAAAAACTTCGATATGACGTTTCTCTTTTAGTCAACTAACGTCTCCGTTATTGACTTTATCCGTCTCCAAAGACTTACTATGTCTACACCTTTGACGTTATATAGGTAAAGGCCGAAGGAGGACTTGAGTCACCACTTATGCGGTTGGACAGGGTGTCGTCTCTTTGACCGTCTCGGAGTCGGACGACCCAGACGATGGCCCCCAAAGGTCAGTCGATCGACCCTCTGTTCACAAGTGGATCAGTACCTCCCCGGTCAGTCGGTCCGATTAAATGGGTACCTAATCTCAAGACGTCGTTCGACTTTTCCTTGAACTAAAACACTATCGAATTCCCAGTAGTCAAGTACTGATTTGTATATACCATGGTGTATGGTAGCCCTCTAACAGTTGAAGTTGATAAAACAAAAATTTAGAATTTCGGAGAACTTGTCTAAAAGACATAAAAGGAAATTACTTCAAAGTTTTATTAAAACACTTATCTTCTTTTAGTTTCCTATCCATCTAAATTCTTCTACGAAAAGTTTATTAACCGCGGCACCATTTCTTAGACGGACGATTCCGTCCACTGTACCAAAGGTAGGGACCCAGGTCTTCTGGGAGGACCTCTTCTTTTACCGTTGGGTGAGGTCACAAGAACGGACCTCTTAGGGGACCTGTCTCACAGAACCGCCCGATGTCAGGTACCCCAGCGTCCCTCAGCTGTCCTGACTCCTACGTGCGTAAAGTTTGTTTAATTCGAGACCGTCGGACAACTTCCATGTGAACGAGAGGAACCCGTGTCGGATGTCGGACCACGCGTACGATCCAATCGATGAGGCCTCTCGACAAGGGTTCACCCAAGGCTACGGACCTGACGTCACTCCTGCGCCTGAGACACAGGTGCCGATCCGGTGACAGGGTAAACAGACCAAACAAAAGATCTGGTTGACCCGAGGAGGAGGTGGCGCCGTCGTAGCAAACTCGCAACAAACCGCCACGAAGGGTCCCTAAACTTAAGGTCGTCGTGGTACTGCCAACTAAATGTCGTGTGAGCAAACAAAGTGCAAGGACAGGGGCTGATGGGACCGCTAGGCAATTCCTGACCAGTCGTTGAGACGACAACCGTAAAAAAAGAGGAAGTCGAGTCAAATGATGTCCGATAGAATTTACGACGTCTACCTTAAGAGACGGTTGTACACTTGCACTGTTGACAAAACGAAACCCGAGTAGCAATAGTTAGTTTTGACTCCTACTCTGTCTCGTTGTTTGTGACATCTAAGACTGAAAATAAAGGTCAAACTATTGCGAACGGAGTAGTCCAGGGGTTGCTGCGCAGGAGCTGTCTCCGCCACACAAAGAAGTTCCCGAAAACGTAGGGTCTTCTCTTAAGCCCTTCGTTCTCTCGAACCTGACCTCTTGGTGTCGACATGGCTGCCTCCCTACCTATCTTAATCCCTCCCTCGTATGATTGTCTAGGACCGTACAAAAGGAGACCCTTCGAAGATATGAAGATTGGCTCCTTGGAGCCCCGTCAGAGGTTTTCAACAAAAAGAAAAAAGTCCCGTATACTCTGTAGGAAACCCTTGGTTTTACTCACAACCGTGCGCAGTGGGGTCGGAGGTTGGCTGGGAAGAAGGGCGGGCGCGAGTCGGCGATGATGTTAAGGGTCGTTCGTGGTGCGTCGCGGCGTCCTCCTGGCCAGGCCGACCTCTGGGGCGGGGGCGCGCATCGTACGACCCTCAACATCAGGTGCTAGGCCAAGCGAGGATGAAGACGATAAACGGTAAGGGCGAACCCTCTACCGCTACCCGATGGTATCGCCCAAAAGGTCAGATCAGAGCATTGACGTCGATTTGCACTGGCTCCTAACGCGGGAGGGCGAGACGCCACGCGCGGCGCAGTCACGGTCCCTCGACTCGAGGCGGGGCAGGTGCGGGCGAGGGAACTGTCGACCCGATCCGAGTCTCGCGGCGCCCGGTCCCTGCGCGTCCGCGTCGTCGGCCAGCGCGGACCGCCGCACCTCCCGCCCGGCCCGCGCTCTTTAGCGCCGGCGGCCCCGCGCGTGCATCCGTGCGTCTCCGCAGTGCACCCCGCGGCTTCTAGCGTCACGCGCACCGGCGCCGCCGACCACACCCCAACTCAGTCAACACTCTGGGCCCCGACGCCTGGCCGCTCGCCGGGTCGATCAGCGGCTGTCTCGCCGCCCACAGCCCAAGCTCTCGGCTCGCGACCGGGACGCAGCTCGGCCCGGCTGGGCGCGGCGGCGGCGGCGGCGGGGGGCGGGCGTCGGTCGCTGGGCGGCGCCCGCGCGGGGGCGAGACGCGACAGAGGCTACCGCAGGCGGAGGCCCTGGTACCGCTTCGTGCTCGTCTAGGACCAGGAGCTGGGCGGGTGTCTGGAGTTTAAGTTTCCACCCGTTCCCGCCGGACGCCCTCGCCGCCCGACCCCCACCGCCGGCGCGGGCCACCCGGGGGAGGGGGCGGCGGGCGCGGGCCGGGCCGGGGCGGGCGCGCCCCCGCGCGCGGGGAGGGCGGAGGGCGGCGGTAGAACGCCGGGCGCCCGCGGAGCGACGCCGCCGCCGGAGCAGGAACCGGGCGCCCGGCCCCGCCCCAGGCCCGCACCCGCCGACCGGCCCCTGAGCCCCGTCCGACCCGCCAGCAGCCAGACCGCGCCCGCGCCCGGCCCGAAACGCAGTCGCCCGGCCTCCGCCGACCTGCAGGAGGCGCGGCCCGCTGTGGACGCGCCCCGCAGTGGACGCGCCCCTGGGCCCCCGGCGCCCTCGCTGAGCCCGTCAAGACGACCCCTACGACGCCCGCGCCCCTCGAACGCCTCGGGCACTGAGCAGGAAGTAAGGGCCCCGGGGTGCTCGTGTCCCCGAACCCTGACACTCCGGCGAGGTCACGAAATCTCTTAGTTTGGCTTTCTTCACCTCACGCTTTCTTTTGTGGAACCAAAGGCATCCTGTCCAAAATTTATCAAAATCCTCGAAATTCTACAACATAAGACGGCGATACTCTCATCACAACATATTCCGGACATAAAACGTTCCAGAAGTCAAGTAAACGCTCAAAGAAACTTACCTGTACAGTCACTCGGCGCACAATCCACTCTTAAGCCAAAAAATCTGCTGAGGTGCTTTATGAATCCGAAGGATTCACGTAAAATAACATCGTTCAAATACCCGCATTGCACTCAAATGTTTCAAAAGCGACTTTCCCCCTTTATTTTCTGAATCCCCTTAGTACTTATGGTTTCAAGTCCATTATGGATTGAGATCGACAATGGACTCTTACCTTCTTAAATTACATTTGGAAATACCATCCATCCAGAAGACTCTTAAATTCACAAAACGTGAATAAAACCCCCTCCGACTAAAATGTCTCCTTCAAAAGAGGAACAATTAGGCACACACAACGGTAATCCCTGAACCTGCGTCAATTTTGATCAAAATCCAGTTCTTCATAAATATTCAGCCTGTCAAAGAAGAATCTCTTCAGTCATACTTCAGTATGAAGTCATACAAAGTTACTGTACGAAGGACCGAGTCAGCAGAGACAGAGACGACTAAGGTACCTGACATCGGGCGGTCCGAGCAGACAGGTACCCTAAGAGGTCCGTCCTTATGACGGCACCGAACAGTAAAGGAAGAGGTCCCCTAGAAGGGGTGGGTCCTTAGCTTAGAGGCAAAGAATTCAGAGAACTTAACGCCCACTTGAAAAATGGCCGCTTTAGAAGGAACCTAAGAAATGGCAAAGTCATCATTCTCCGATTATTATCGTTTCTCCGTTCAATTTCCTTGTTGGTTTTGGGGCTGGGTCTCTGAACGGTCTACGAATAAAATCCATAACTTCTTAATGATCGATAGTAATGTCTTGCCTAAGAACACAATACCTACTTTCATTAAGTGTTCCGGATAGTTTCAAACCTGTAATCAACTGAAAAAATTTTTTCCTAAAGTACCTTTTCAAATATCCCTGTGTATCAGTCGACCCGGTAAATGAATCGTTTGTGATAACTTTCGAAACATGGTAGAGATATAAACTACTTCTCATAAGTTGTTACTTATTAAATAAGTCGTTTGTAGTCGAATATAAACCCCTAAGTCACGATTCGTTCCACCTCTTTTCTGGGTGTCAATCAAACATCAAATTCCTCATTTTGTACAAAAAAAGAATCACGAACTTGAGGGTCTGCCTTCTCCGTGAGTCTACGACATTGTCTCCGTTTTGTTCATACTCCTTTCTTCGGGGAAGAAGGAAGGAAGGAGGGGTGAACAAAAGCCTCCTCAACGAGTCAGCGTTTCAGGACATACCGAGACACTGGGGGTACCCGACATGACATCGCGTAACCCGAGGTGGGAGGACGTGACAGAGGGCCTTAAACGAGTAACAACCCACTACGATAAATTGGTAGAGTAGGAGACGGTGCGGGAAGAAAAACGGAACTCAAAAAGGGTTGTAGTCCTAGAAAAGGTTACTCAACCGAGAAGCGTAGTCCACCGGTTTCATAACCTCGAAGTCGTAGTTGTAGTCGGGAAGGTTACCGATAAGTCCCAACTAAAAGAAATGCTAACTGGTCAAACTAGACGAACTTCAGGTTCCCTGAGACTTCTCAGAATAGGCTGTAGAAATAACCGAACGAAAGTATACCCCTTCACCCTCCCGTCCAGTACCCTTACCAAACGAGGAAAGGACTGCACTCTTTTCCAACCGAACACGAATCCGTGGGTGCCACACGACACACGGAGACATTCTCATCCCCTACCCTTCCTAACCCTTTCGTCTCCCATCCTACTTAACCCTCCGATGTAAACCACGGTAAACTAAGGAAGGAAGAATTTTCAATAAGAAAATCAGTCTCCATTTATTCAAGAACTACCTTTGGAGAGACATAAGGTTTCTGGTCAAGTCGCAATTCACTCCTCTGAGTAAACCTTAGTCGTTAAGAGAAGTATGATTAAACTACTACCACACTTTTTTTAGAAATTTGAGATGAAATTTAGTAGACATCAAAAATCAACTTCACCTTCAGACAATTTCCTATAAAAAAATGTTTTACAGTAGAAGACCATCTAAATAAACTTAATAAAATTGAAATGTAAACTAATTCTATCAAAGAGGTTCTTACTCAGTAAATTAGTAAGACTCTAACATACCACGTAAAAAGACAATGTACGTATTATTTCAGTAGAACGATACTTAATAACCGTGAAACGTGATAAAACCTCTTCGTTTATTGACAAATTATGTAAAGGATGTAATTATAAAATAAGATCAAACAAAATATGTTAACAAATATACCTTCATGAAAATATTACAGTACTTGAGACTTCATCAAAAAAGCAACGTAATCATTTCTTTTTCTACATCTATAAAATTTTAAGACAAAAAACTCGAAACCGTCATTAAACTGCATCTTAAGTCCACACTTTAAACCATAATGTACACTCTGAAAAAACCCCACCGCCAGAAATTTCACAAATAAATGAGAACATTTTTAAAAAGGAAACATAATATGATGTAAAATAAAAAGGTCGGACAAGTAAAACCTCCTTTCAAACCTCTTCTTTCAAATCTTTCACGACTTTATTGAACACTTATATAAGAAGGACCGGTACTAGTCTCTTTCCTTTTATCTACTTTTAGTAACACAACTTCCACCGGGTATCATTATCGTAGTCATTTCTTTTGATTCGCGAGACTCGCTGGTCCCTGGTCACTACAAGTCTGCTTCGTAGAAACCTATCGTCGTGTAGTCTTTTTCTCTAGGTTCTCTCTTACCTCTGACGCGGAGGAGGACCACCCGTACACCGTGTCCACATCCACAAGGTCGAGTGAGTGTAAAGTGTCGCCGATGTAGTCTGGGGACCGCACTGAGGGGTGTGGGACCTGTACCTACAGTATATAGAAGGAATCGTCAAAAGTCCCTCGAGAGCTGACGGGAGACCCGCTCTCACATTGAGAATCACACCGTATGTGCGGGAGACCCTACACGACAGGGGAGAACATTGTGGACAAGCAGCCGTGTGCAGGTGTGAAGGGACTCTTCCGTCTCGGGAAGAGTACAGGTTCGAACAACCAAGACGACCAAAACGACCAATTCCATCTCTACGAGTACTGAGTCTGGGACAAGGTTGTCCATAAAAGAGACAGTGTAAAAGTTGGTGACCGAAGAAAGAAATTTGTATGCTTGTGTATGTGGATTCAGAAAGGAAAATTTTTGTTTGTTTGGTCCTTTTATAACATGAAGGAATTGAAGGTCGAGGGACACGAGAGCACAGAGGACCCGAAACAAAGGAAACGCGAGTCCGAAGAACCTTTTCGTCAACCTCACGGCCCAGAGAAGACTACCGGGGACACCACCGGTGTCACGAGAGAGAGAGGGACCGGGACGGAAACCGGGAACGGTCCCAACTGTCGAGTGAAAAATTATTGCGCTAAGAAGACTGAGGACACTGTGTCAACAAGAGGGCGGAAGTAAAACGGACATAGTAAACACTGGAGGAAAAAGAATTTACGAGTACAAAAACTCTAAGACTAAACCAAAGTTAAAATAGAGTGAGACTTGAAGGGAACAAGTCAGAAGGAACAAAACTCCCGAAGAGAAAGAGGAAGTACGAGAAAAGTGTGTAACGATGTGTGGGTTTAGACACAACTCAAGTCTCAATTTTAGTCGAAACCCCCTAAGGATCACCATGTCACCAATTCTGAGACACGACACTGACGTCCCCCGTACCCAAACTAGGGTCCAACCCTTTAAGAAGTACAACGGTCACCTCCGCCCCTAGGCGAAACCTCATGTATGACTAACCCACGTACGTACGATTCAACGAAGCCAGTACAGGCTGAGAAACGCTGGGGTACCTGGCACCGGGTGGCGTGAGGACAGGTACCTTAAGAGGTCCGTTCTTGCGACCTCACCCAGGGGTACAGGGGAGGTCCCGCTGGAGGGGTGGGTCCCCAGCTCGGACACGGAGAAAAGACAGAGGGAGTAACCGTCCACCCAAGACATGGTGTATGAACAATGAAGAACTGACAGGACCTAAACTTACAACGAGTCCACCGAGGGAGTCTCTTCAGTCACCGTGGGGTGAGGTCATGAGAACGGACCTTTTAGGGTACCTGTCTCCTCGGACCTTCCGACGTCAGGCACCCCAGCGATTCTCACCCTACGCTGAATTGCTGAAGCGAAAGTGCATAACCTCTTCCTTTACCGTTAGGTGAGGTCACAAGAACGGACCTCTTAGGGTCCCTGTCCCCTCGGACCACCCGACGGCAGAGACCCCAACGTGTCTCAGCCTGTGCTGACTTCGCTGAATCATCGTCGTCGTCGTCGTCGTCCACCGAGGAACCATCGAGTGGACCATTTCTGTGATGGACGTTACGTCCTCTGACCAAGCTAAGGACCAAACCGTGCCAGGGGACCTCTTCCCTATCGGATGGGTGAGGTCACAAGAACGGACCTCTTAGGGGTACCTATCTCCTTGAACCGCCCGTTGCCGGGTACTCCAGCGTTTCTCAGTCTGTGCTGACTCACTGATTCGTGTCGTGTTCACCACCGAGTCACCATTTCTTAGGCGGACGTTACTCCCCCTGGACCCAAGCTAGGGACCCAACGTCCGGGGGACCTTTTCCTTTACCGTTGGCGAGATCATAAGAACGGACCCTTTAGGTACCTGTCTCCTCGGACCGCCCGACGTCAGGTACCCCAGTGTCACTCATCCTGAACTGAGTCTGTACGTATCTGTAGAGTTTGAGACACATAGGACTTGACACGAAAAATACACGTGCGGACGAGGAGAAGGATACAATAATTAAAGAAAAAACACCGTAGAACTAATGAGTAAGGTCTTTACGACACGTGTAGATTACTAATTTTAGACATAAAAACGTAAGTTTTATATTGAACTTAGAGAGGACAATTTACGTCGAGTCAAAGAGTTAAGTAAGTCGATATATTCTTTCTCAACTTAAAGATGATATACACTATGTGCAACCCATTCACAACCTTGATGTCAAAACTCATTTTCTTAGAAATAAAAATTCTCCACTAACAGTACCCTCGTCATCTTCGATTAGTCTAGTAGTCTTCTGTTTAGTCGAAACTTCTCAGACACCACGACACTCTTGCACCTTATCCCCAGAAACTACACCAGTTCCTTCCGACGGTGTCCAACTGATTCTAAGGTTCTCACTCACCTTCAATGGACCCACTTCTCTTTTCCTCGTGAGAGGACCTCGCCGTCCACGTTCGCAAGACTCCGTCCTCCCACACCACAAGCTGCACAATTTATTGGAGAGGACACAAATGCTCCGACGCCCCAGTTATGGGGTCAGCGACCCAGTCGGTCCTACGTACCCACAACCGAATCATCAAGACAAAAATAGGACTGGGTGACAACTAGAAGTCACCCCTCTTCCGTCTCCACACCTCCATCACCCGACTGTGGTGCAAACTGTCCTCACAACATTAGACCAGTATCACACCTGAACACAACCTCCCTCGATCTCTACTGGGTCCGACACCGACGGCAGGTGCGTCCACGACTGACAACCTCCCCGTCACCACCCCTACCACTCTTCAAACTGCCCCAGACAACCCACACACGTGCCCCCCTCTCACAGGCCTGTCGCGACGCCAGAGACCGACGTGTCGACCTCTCCCGTCGACCGTCTACGACCGGCTTAAGTCCCCGCAACCTCTCGTGGACGCCCTTCCAGGACTGGAGTAGTCTATCCCATCGACGGAAATCCAGGAGGTCGACCTGAATCCCTCCCTTGGGTCCCCGTAAACCCCCAGGTACACGGACTGAACCCTCCCTAGGCCTGAACCGAACAAAGAAACGAAGTCCACTAAGAGAAAGGAAATGGCCAGTCGTCCGACCAGAGGAAAGAGGAACACAGGGTGAAGGAGGTCGGACAGCAGGAGTGCCTACGACTTTCTTGACGGGAAACTTTTCACGTGTGGACTAGGGTAACGAAGGGACCAACTTCTTGGACGTCGTAGAAGGACAATACGTGAATGACCTCGGGTCTAGGTCGGACGGAGAAGTCAAGTGGAGACGACATCGAAACGAACGTACGTCACCAAAGTGGTCTGCGACAGTCACGACGCCTGGAGACGTACGAGAAAAGGCTTACAGCAGGGGAGGACAGGCCTCCCGACAGAGGGGACGTCCTCGGGATGGAGGTCACGACAGAGACCGAGAGGTCCGGGACCCGGTGACGACAAAAGAACTGGGACAGGAGTAACGACGAGTGACCGTTAATGGCGTGAGTGGTGTACCGTGTCATGACTACAAATGTATGAAAAGAGAGTGTTCGACAAACACTTCGCGAACTCCTATACGGGTAAATAAAAATATAGGCACTATTGTTCTAGACCGGACCCCACTAACGGGTCAGTCACAACTACTGCAATTATTCTGAGTCTGGCAGAGAGACAGGACATTAACAGCAGCAAAATCGGAACGTAGAAAGTCGTCTACGGAGTAGACGGAAACGTCCATCACAAAAGTCTCGAAACAGCAAGGTCTTTTCCCACAAAACAATTCTCGACTGATGACACGAAGTGAAAAAAGTAAACACTTCACTCTTCGTCCCCACCCACTAAAGAGCCACCACCAGACTGACATTTCCAAACACTTACGTATCCTACCAACGCACGTTTCGCCTTTGTGTTAAGAACATACTTTACCTTCTTGCATTCTTAACCCTCTGGAACTACTCCAAGAAGACTCAAACCACAAAACACTAACAATCATAACCATTAAAACAACAACAAAAACATAACATTATCAATGGACAATGAAAAGGAAAGTTATTTCAAAAGGAATTGGTACACTCCGTCCAGACAATCGTTCCTGGGGAAATAGCAACGAAAGTCTCCACGAACGATTGAGAAAAAGAACAACGAAGACAATAAAAATGACTGGGACGTCACTTGAGGACAGAAAATCTCCTATATCATTAATTATATCGTACCTAGAACGAAAGGTATTATTTTTTAACCAAATTTTCTTTTATTATAAACGGTCAAATAATTTGAAATGTCTGGTGTTTTACATTATGACACACTCGTGATTTCTTTGAAGAATTCTTTTTAATTTCCATTTCCCTCCCAATCAATAAAAACGTTTACGAACAAATGACCCAAATAATACGAATTTCATACTGAGTCTAATGAGATTTTAAGGAATACTTTTGAACGTTTTGTAAGTATTTTTTGAAAGATATATGAATTACTTGGAGACATGAGAAATTATCGAAGTATATTAGAATTCAAATTACTAATAATCATAAAATGACAAAACCTCTCTCATCCTAATGACGTCATAAAATTTGTTTAAGACCGGAGTTCGGACTTATAAACTCGAATGTAAAGATTATTTTTTTCTCCGAAAAAGAAATGTATTAGTACTGTGGTAACAGTAAATTATTTTGGTTTTCATTAAGAAGTCACTAGACTACAGACCAGACAACTTTAGAGGGGTATCACGATTAAAAACCAACGACCCACAGTCCAACAGGATTAGAAACCGTCACGGAACAGGTGGACGAAAAATAGTGTGGTAAGTGAACAACTTTTCTGGGGCAGCAACAGGTCACCTCACAGGGTCTGAACACCATAAAGACCATACATAAAGGACATTCAAACCTCAACTTAAATTCCCGAACTTCTAAGTCCAAAGTCATAAAAAAACCACGTCTATGAAGTATCTACCTTAACATAGTGTAGTCCACTACTACCGACGAACAGGGGGAAGATCACTACGGCTCAACTAACCCCTACTGTGGGAATAGGGCGGGCACTCTTCAACGTATTTATACTCACGTAAATACCATTATGCACACTCCTTTTTCTAGTCTTTCTTTTCCTGCAATCGTCAGGAGTCTAGATGAAATCCTACGAAAACAAAAATGAAAAGACACAAAAAGTTCTAAAGACGTATTTGTAAGTCACGAAAAGTATCATTCTCTTTTTTAATAAAACAATAATCTGAACTATGAAACCCTCTAATATAGGTTTCAAAGTCAACAGGATGTTACTCCACTGATACATTCCAGTTATCTTATGTTTAGACATTGGTAGGTCATTGTCAATTTTAATTCCGTATACTTCTGTTCATCTTTTGGTACAAACAAACTTTCACTTAGATTAAATATTTAATATCGATAGGACACTGTCGACCGTTTAACTCGAGGATGACGGTCGTAGTCAACCACCAGGGACCACTCTTCGTACCATCTAACAACTCCCACAAATAAAGAGTCTCTTAGCCGGGATGGGCGTCTGACATAAATTCTCGTCACACCTGCGAGTGGCCTCGGGAGGGAGATACAGGTCTGATGACTCGAGTAACCAGAACACCACCCGTAGAGGGGGTCCGACTTGGCACATACATACCTACCGACTGTCAGTTATAAAACTACAGAGGAGAAATTTGAAGTCTGAAAACTCTAGTGTCTCCGATCCTCTGTCACCGACCTCTCCCGGGACACGTACGTCTTCTTCGATCGACTCTCCTTCCCCTCTCGTCTACTGTCTCGAACACCTAGGTCCACCGTCAAAGAGAACCTTCATCGGAAAACACTCCGGTCGACATGAAGTAAAGGACACGGTATCTAACTCACGTAGAAATCTTAGTTGAGAACTATACTAACATAAGAAGGATCATTTTGAGGAACGAATTTATTTTAATCTGATGTTTTGAAGACTCTTATACAAGTTGAACTACTGACACTGTGCAAAGTGAAATGTTTTTATTAGAGGTGGTTGCAGAATTTAAAATATCGACGGTAGAAACTACGACACAATAATTATACGATATCAAACGAATCGACGAAAAGAGACCGTAAACCCTACAAGTGACCATCTCAATGACGGTTGTAAACCATGACAAAAGTTTTAAGTACAAATTTAATTACTCTACAAATCAATAAACATAAAGTTGAAAATTTCCTATACTAACTTAAGTCAACGGTAAAATTTTTTATCTATACAATTTCTTAACAATTATACTCTCCTGAAATTTCATGATCAAACGTCATATTGAGCTGTTCAAAGAATACCCGATGTAAAACTGTCGGAAAATAAAACATCAAGATACAAAGTATATATACATAAATATGTGTATATAAACAAAACCACGAACCTGTTAGACTGTATTTAACCTCACTGACCATATGGAAACTTCCATATCTCATGGAAACGCAGTGTCACACACAAAAGACAAACAAAAAGAGGTACTTGTCTAAAATGAATGTATCGAATATCCCCTTCTACTTAAGGAACCAAAACAAAAGACTCATGCCAAGTATGACGGTTTGTAGAGTTATTGGTGTAGAAGGTTTCTATCGAAAAAAACATAGTAGAGTCATGGGGGTGGGCCTGAAATTTTTATTTTCGAAAATACTTATTCGATTATACTTAAGTACAAATTTTTAGGGAAGACTAACATTTTAGTCACGAATTACAGTTTTCAACTCTTTCATATCTTGTCATATTTCGTTTAAGAGTTAGGATGGTGTATTATTGTGGACAACGACGACGACGATTCAGCGAAGTCAACACAGACTGAGACACGCTGGGGTATCTGACGTCGGGTGGTCCGAGGGGACAGGGACCCTAAGAGGTCCGTTCTTGTGACCTCACCCAACGGTAAAGGAAGAGGTTATGCACTTTCACTTCAGCGAGTCAGCGTAGGGTGAGAATCGCTGGGGTACCTGACGTCGGAAGGTCCGAGGAGGCAGGTACCCTAAAAGGTCCGTTCTCATGACCTCACCCCACGGTAACGGAAGAGGTATTTTAAATATTATAACACTATTAAAAAATTTATTGACAAAACGAAGATCAGATTGTTCTCGAAATCTAAATATTCACCACGATTTTTTTGTAAATAAAGTTCAAGAGGGGTTTCATAGGTAAAGAGAAAATAAGAAAGGGTAGGACGGATGGATCCAAAATTTTTCATCAGATTTGAGAATTCTATACTTCGTGAATAAAGACAAAATTACTTCCACAAGTGAATTCGTCGGAGGTGTAAATTATAAATTAACGTTCGTAATTTAAAATACACACCCATGTATACTAAAAAGAAATATTACAACGTGTCACCTTCTTGTATTTTAAATATATTTTTACAATATTCAGTCTAACAAAATAAAGAAACACTTCTGTCACGTCAACACATAAGAGAGGGTAAGCAAAAGTCATGTCACAGTGTTTCTAACAAATCCAGTCTCACTCGTCAGTGACACAGTCTTCCAATCTTTCTCATGAGGATTTTACAAATCATCGAAATACGACTTACAGTCATTCCGACACTAGTAGACTCTAACCTAATAGACGGAACGAAGGGACCTCATCATCCACAAAAGACTAATTCCGTCATTTCAACAAGGATTTACAGTACATCAAAATCCTGACTCTCCTCAAATCCTTAACCTCGACCAAAACAGACGACTCGACCTCATCCCCCAATCCGACACGACCTCTTCACTGTCCTAAACGAGTTCCCGTGAGGGGGGTGGAGGGCGGCGGGATGGAGGGTGTCCCTCCTACTCTCAGTCACGAAACTGAAGTACCACGGGTACGAAGAAGTGACCGTCCACTACCCACTCATGAACTGACACACGAGTCTTGTGACGATACAATTGACTGTCGCGACGGTCGATTTCTTTCCTGTACCAAGGACGGACGACCAGTGAACATTGGGACTGAGGTTCGGGGATCTTTACTGGTGTGTAATGATGGAATTTCACCTAAAACCTCTAAAAAGTACTACTTAAGACTTCAAAAAAACGACTAATACATTATACATATTTGTTCCCGACACTGCGTCAAATTCTTTAGTTTCTGAAAGAATTTATCAAGTCAACTCAGTGCGTCAGTACAGACTGAGAAACGCTGGGGCACCTGATGTCGTGAGGTCCGAAGGGACAGGTAGTGGTTGAGGACCTCAAATGAGTCTGAGGACAAGTAACTCAGCCACTACGGTAGGTTGGTGGAGTAGGAGACAGCAGGGGAAGACGAGGAGTCCCAGAAAAGGTCACTCAGCCAAGAAGGGTAGTCCACCGGGTTTCATAACCTCAAAGTCGAAGTTGTAGTCAGGAAGGTCACTCGTGGGTCCTGACTAGAGGAAATCCTACCTGACCAACCTAGAGGAACGTCAGGTTCCCTGAGACTTCTCAGATGAGGTTGTGGTGTCAAGTTTTCGTAGTTAAGAAGCCGCGAGTCGAAAGAAATATCAGGTTGAGAGTATAGGTATGTACTGACGACCTTTTTGACATCGAAACGGATCTGTCTGGAAACAACCGTTTCATTACAGAGACGAAAATTTATACGATAAATCCAACCAGTATCGAAAAGAAGTCCCTCGTTCCCAGAAAATTAAAGTACCGACGTTAGTGGTAGACGTCATTAAAACCTCGGGTTCTTTTATTTCAGAGAGTGACAAAGATGACAAAGGGGTAGATAAACGGTACTTCACTACCCTGACCCACGGTATTAGAATCAAAAGACTGACAATTCAAAATTCGGTTGAAAAAGTAAGAGAAGAAAGTGAAAGTAGTTCTCCGAATCGCGAAGTGAAGGACGGTATTCCCACCACACAAATTTATTTTATCACTTTAAACCGAAAACATAATTAGAGCGTAGGTATGAAAACATTATTACTTTGGAATACTTTTCTATACGGAATCATAGAATTATTGATGTTTGGTAGAACTTAACTAAGTAAAACAAAGGACTTCACCAGGAGACAAACAAAAATGTGATTACGAACATGCTACTGTAAGTAAGTCATGGACGACACGGTCCCTAACAGGATCGTCGACTCCCGTTCGACGTGTACTCTGGCCAGAAGTGTCTCGAGTGTAAGAGAGACCAGACTCTAAAGTCATACAAAAGTCCTTTAACCTCATTTCCATTTATATCAATCCATCGAATTACAAAATCCCGTAAGAAACCATATTTTCTCTTTTTGACAAAAGAACCACAAACTTTGAATAAAGACCTTTACAAAAAGGACACTTTGTTTCCCTTTATGTCATTGGTAATTTTTAGAAAAAGGAAATAATGACTAAACTGAAGTCAAAGTACGGAATTACGACGTCTTCAGTTGGATCTTACCGAATACTTAATCCTTTATTTATGTCGGTCCATCAAGTGTATCTGATACATCTCTTAAATACTCTTAAGTCCGGGACCTCTGTCTGGACGAAACTGAAGGGTGAAAGTGCCAAGACACGAACAGACTGGAACCTGTTCACAAGAGTACAGACTCAGTGTCAACAGAGTAGACATTTTACTCTTATTATTCATTATTTTCATAGTCGGAACACCGAACAATAATCCCAATCTACTGTATTAAGTACGTCTCAAGAACTATGAACCACTTACAGGTCATTTCCGATCTGACACTTTCGACGACACTAGTGAAGTCCTGCAACTCAGACGAAGTCACAAGACCCACGACACCTTCCGTACCCTGAGGACCCAAATCTCTGGTCCCACACACTACCAGTCCCGTGATGTCCGTCGTAGAAGTATCGACACAACCAAAGGAAACGGGGAAGTAAGGCACCCCACTGTGTCCCGAAGTCACATCCGCCCACGACGGGTACACCACCTAAACAGTATCGACTCTTTGAAACTCGGATCCCACGACTTAGAAAGTACTACCCGACGTGTCTTTGGACGGACTGGAAAAAGGTCTCCTTCTGGACTCGAAATAGTGGGACCTATCATCTCTTCGGACGAGAGACAGAAGGTCCCGACAACTGAGACGACATGTAGGAACCTTTCTGGCTGACACACTTTCGGGGGTCCCGGACGTGACCGGTTCGACGTCTTTACGGTCCTGGGTACCTCTACCCAGACGGTCGTCCGGAGGCTCAGGGACCATATTTCCTACGGTGTCGGAAACGCCCCGTGGCAAGTACGTGTGTCGGCAAATAAGACCTCGGTGTAGGGTCTCTGGAAAAGACAAAGACATTACGACGTACGACACAAGTCCTGGTACATAGGACTTTATTGCAAACTCAGAGAAGAGTCGTTTGTCTATGATAACTTGAGTTCAACCATATGTACTACTCCACAAGTCAAAAGTCTTGGAACCTTACATCCTTCTATTCTACCTACCTGTGTCTACCGATCCATCCAACGATCCAGAATGCCATTGTCGTCCACAGTCAACACCTCAGATCCACTCCGTATATGTCAAGGATAAGTGTCAACTCAATAAAACTAAAGAGACTTTAAGAAGGTTTCCGACCCTCTTTTCCGTTGATCAGAGAGGCGCGCCGGGGAGGGGGGGGGTAGTCAAAAGAAACATTGACTCGTTTCGGACCATAGATTTCTTTTGAAAATTGTCGTTAAATGTATTTTTATACCTGTCTACTATTGGTAAAATTTCTAAACAAACCAATCTCACCAAGATGAAAATCGACAAAAATCGAATTAACCCAAGGAAAATGCTATCCTACCAAACCTCTTGATAAATTTTCTTTTAGTAACGAGACATAAAATCTATCGGTCACAAAGCACGGACCTTATGTAAAAATCCATTTCCTCAGTCCGGTCAGAGGGATTCCTGTCGGAAGGTCCACCCACCGGGATTCGAAAAGGATGTAAAGACTTCAGACTCCCACGTTCAAAAAGGTCCGAAAATTTGTGACTCGGGTGTAACTTCATACAATGTAAAGACAGTCAAACCCCGACTCCGATCCCACGGCCAAATGTCCCTTACCATTGACCAATCTCAATCCCACCTCATGGACCACTGGGGTTCACTGGGTCGACGAACTCTCCTCTCCTCCCGTCGGACACACTACTTTTCCATCTGAAAATTATTTTAATTAAAAACCAAACAAAGAAAAGCCATTTTCTCAAATTTACATTAGACATAACACACCTTAAAACAAAATACACCTTATAAAAATGCACATTTGTCACTTTAAAGTAGAGAGTTCATCCCTTATGGTCTACCATAGACACCAACCACTAATCAAATGATGGTTCATTAGAATTTACCTGACAACATCATTAACACAAAGATTTACAATTTGATTCGTAAATACAACCTGTGTACCGACCTAAAGAGAGTTAATGTCCCTAATAAAATCTTTAGGAGTTTTGTACTCAAATAAAGGATACATCAAACGAAGTTTACAAAGTGAAAAAGTAGTCTTCACGAAAAGTGTCGAAAAAAGTAAAAAAAAAATTCCAATATGGTTCTCAGTAGAAAAGAATTTGTTGTTGTTGTTGTTTGGAAATGACAAAAAGTATTTTCTTTTTGGTACACGTCAACTATCTTAATAGTCTCAGTCATCGGGAGACCAGTGTCGGGTCCGAGTCTTTACCTTGAACCGAAGTCGTCTCGGGAGGAGGAAAGTGGCGTGTCGATTGAGGAGAAAAAATTCCAATGGTAAATGTACAAAAAGATTTGTCAAATTTGTGGATTCGTAACGTACTCTATAATCATTTCGACCTCACATAACTATCTTACGTCATCAAAAATTGGAATAAACTGTGTTATAGGGTAAAATTGTAAAATATAAAACATCACGGGTCAAAACGCAAGACTCTAATTTAAGTACATACTTAATGGGTGGTTAATGTATCAAATTTTAGAATTAAATACGGGATTGATATTGTATGTCCTCTTCTTTGACCTAAACATTATTTTATCCGTAAAGCTACACATTCACAACCCGTACTGACATAACTTTGATCATCTTATAGATAGGATATATCTGATATGATCGACATCACATAGACATATATCCATCTATCTATCATATAGATATCTGACATGACCTTCTGATCACTTCATCGGTCTACGGACACTGGAGGAAGTTGTTCACTCGAAGCCAAATTCCCTTCACTCCGTTCTCAACGGACCACCTCCGACTGACGAAAAGAGACTGCAGAACTTTAGTCCGCTCTCGTAGGAATACGTCACCCACGCGAGTGTACTGACAGTGCGTGTGTGTAGACGACTGACAGGGTCTGCACAACGTCCTAAGTGTACAGGACTCACCGTAACGACAACCATCTTATTAGAAGACATAACCACTTCAGTCCAAAATCTAAAAACCTCTTTCTCTTGTCTCAAAAACGTTATCTACTTAAAAACCTTTATGTATTCTACCTACCTGTGTCTACGTCACACCGACAGACCTCCCCACACCCTTCCAAACCACCCGGGAACTGACGCGCCCAGACGGACCCGCGGCGTCCTGTGACGACAGGACAAGGAGGGGGGTCGTCGTCGAGGAGGTCTGGAGTGCAGTCTGTCTTGTGGGTGTAAATTAAAACACTCTAAGAGTCTCAAAGACACTGGACACTTCACATTGTATAGAGACGGACTGCGACGAAGGTCGACATTTAGACCAAGAATACGAACACCAGTAATCATGAACCAATAAAACGTAAAATTGGGCCTTTAACCGAAACCTGAGACTTGACAGACAACCTTCGTTGGGAATAACTCTCTGGACCCTCCCTGTGTCACCACGTCTTTTGGAGTTTAACTAAACAATCCACCCAAATATTGTCCATTAAAATGTAAAATGACTCTCCCAATTGGATAAGTCAATTCTTAAACCAAAATCACTTTAAAAAAAGAAAACTGTATAATAAAAGTAAAAATCTCAAACGTAAAAGTACAGATCTTTCTAGTGTTAACCAATTAAATTCTAAATATAAGGAACTACACGTTAGATTTTACACTCATGACAAAGTCTTAAGTATACAACTACTTTTAACTGTGTACCAGTAAATTTTTTAGTCAAATTTTTTGGTCAATAAAATGGAATAAAACTTATCAACCGTGAAAGGAGATTTTAACCCCTCTAAAATCTTTAACTTAAATTTTACTGTTCCAATGCATTAATACAATACTTTTATGTCCTAACAAGATTTAATTCTAAGTATTTTAAAATCGATAAAATGATTCTTTGAAGACTTTTGTTTGAAAACTTTTAATATGAATTGCGATTACAATTTTAGGATCAACTTTATTATTGTATTTTTAACTGTACAAGAGTCAATGAACATCATTGAACACCTAAAACTCCTACAATCCTTTACCCTAGACAGAGAGATTCTAAGTATCAAAACGGTCACCTAAGTGAACCGTCTTACGTGGCGGCCCCCGAAAGGGGAACGAGGGACCCACCCCCACACCCCTACCCCAACAGTCGACGAACAGTTTGCACGTTCGTCGTCGTCACGACCCTCCTCGTCGTTCGTACTCTCTATTATACGTTTACGTCACCCCCTGAGCTGACACTTTAATTTCGCCCGACGGGTTCTTCAACATCAAGAACACACATTTTTTTTTCGGGTGAACAACTAAATTTATGGATAAAGTACAATTTTAAAAAAGACATTGACGAAGAGACGGAAACACAAAAGAAGATTACAAGAGAATAAAGATCGAGGAGGGAGAGTAGGGTCAAGGTTTAGAAACAATCTTTTATATTGAGTCTTGGAAAATTCGTGTCTAATCTTAATTAAAGAGAGGAACCTAAACTTCATTCACGAAAAGGGAACGGAAACTAAACTTCAGAGAGAAAAGGAGAGGAGAATAGTCAAACCGGACGAAAGGTGGCGGGAGGCGTGTGACAGGTAAACGGACACACACACCAAGGGGAAGTTCGGAAACAGAATCTATTAAAGGGTGATGAGTCGTTTTACCCTCTGAAAACAAACCGTCTCAACCCCTTAAAAGAGTCAGACCCTAGGAATGATCTTTGTAAAATTTCGTATGATCTTTGTAAAATTTCAAGATTTTCTGTACAAATAAGACCAAATAAATTAAAGTCGGAACTTTAAACTAAAGTCTGAAGATTTCCAAAAAAAAAAAAAAAAAGAGCAAATCTCTGGTGAATTTTAACGAAAACCCAATCACTCTTCACACACCAACAACGAAGAGTACCCCTGCATAAAAAGTTCAAAATAGAAGACAGAGGTTTAATTGGTCATAAGTCAAATAACAGATTTAGACGCATGTCACAGAAATCCGAAAAGAACTTGGTTCTTGACATGACAAAGAGGCGTGGGGCGAGAGGGCGAAAAAATTTTTGTTTTTTACCAAAATCTAAATGAATTAAGTCCGTCCTGACGTAGCGGCAAACCAAAGAAANAATAGAAGACAGAGGTTTAATTGGTCATAAGTCAAATAACAGATTTAGACGCATGTCACAGAAATCCGAAAAGAACTTGGCTCTTGACATGACAAAGAGGCGTGGGGCGAGAGGGCGAAAAAATTTTTGTTTTTTACCAAAATCTAAATGAATTAAGTCCGTCCTGACGTAGCGGTAAACCAAAGAAACGAAACGTCAAAATACAAACCCACAACTTGGTTTCAAATTTTTTTGGAAACATACATCTTGTAAACTGTGTCAATAGAATCATTTGGACACTACTTGTACTCACTTTCTTCCTCGCTCACTCCCCCAGTCTCGACTACCTCCACCCCGCCCTGGTGAACCAGACCCGGACGACCGAAATCCACCTCTCTGAAACGGGAGTCGAGCCAGTCCATTCGGACTTCTGCCCGAGACCAAACGTCTCGTGACCCCCTGGCTAGAAAAGTCATTACACCATTTGTACAGGACCCTCTTATGTCAAACCCCGAATGAAGCATTCAACACTTTGAAAGTCTTGTGCAAAATGAACTACCTTTGTTCTTTTCAAGTTCATCCCTAAAATACCCAACCAATTATTGCTTCCTCTCTCGTGTCGGGGAAACACTCAGGGGTGGACATGTGCCTGAAGTCATGTATGAGATGTATTTCAGCTCCAATACAAACAGGTCAAAACTTAAGACAAAAATACACCCACACTTAGGTTAATGTAAAAGGGGGCAAAAACAAAAAATTTAGAATGTCCGGGGAAGTGTCTACATCAGTGATGTTTGGAATTCAACGCTTTAGGAAGTCTAGCTTTCCACACAAAGTTTCACTTCTGCTGTCGCGGAGCAGCCATGACACACGCCGGGTTGTCACCCTAGTAACTGGGGCCCAACTGACACTGGCAAAGTCCATCGTTTACAAGTACGACAGGAGGGACACACGTCTGACGACATCTTTGACAGACGGGGAAGACCACCCCACCTCACCCCCACACAAACCCCCACCCCACCCGACTTTCGGGATACGTCAGATTTTACAATGCGACAAATAAAGACGTCGAATGATGGTGGTGTAGGAGACGGGAATAATAAACCAGAAACTTTAAAACATAGTAAAAACCGAAACGAGTAAGAGAGGGTATCTAGTGATCGACAATGCGAAATGTACGTCGAAGTACGTAACCTCTTCCTTTACCGTCGGGTGAGGTCACAAGAACGGACCTCTTAGGGTCCCTACCGTCTCGGACCACCCGACGGCAGATACCCCAACGTGTCTCAGCCTGTACTGACTTCGGTGAATCGTCGTCGTCGTNAGACGGGAATAATAAACCAGAAACTTTAAAACATAGTAAAAACCGAAACGAGTAAGAGAGGGTATCTAGTGATCGACAATGCGAAATGTACGTCGAAGTACGTAACCTCTTCCTTTACCGTCGGGTGAGGTCACAAGAACGGACCTCTTAGGGTCCCTACGTCTCGGACCACCCGACGGCAGATACCCCAACGTGTCTCAGCCTGCACTGACTTCGGTGAATCGTCGTCGTCGTCGTACCTCCCTAATAAGAGTCAGAAAACGAATTCTTACATGTCACATATAGAAACCCGTCATTGAAACTTATCAACCACTCCGAAGACAGAAATGACACTTACGGCACAGACAAAACTAGGAGAGACACAAATGAACTTCAGGCGCACGCGAACAGAGGAAGGAGTGTGCCTAATGAACGAGGACGGCACGTCGTGTCAGTCACGGGGTCTGACAAGGAAGAAGGGAGTACCGTGACCGAGTGTCACCTCCGTCCTTCCATCAGCTCCCATGTCCAATGAATTACCGTCGCGGAGAGTCCGGGGTGTGGTTCTGGTCAATGAGGGCAAAAGACCGACACCAAGAGTGGAAACACTTCCGGACAGCATCGTCGTGCCCGAAGAGGTCTAATCTCAGAGACGCCTATGTCGGGTCTGCACACACAATTTCGTGTGTCTCATACGGACCCATTAGGACTGTCCATAATGATTCTATCACTTGTTAAGACACAGTCACAAGGTCAAAAGTCCGGGTGTCTCGGCCGACCCCCGACCGAGGAACTCTGCAAAGTGCCACCTTGGACTACGCGCCGTCAACTCCGGTCTGACGTCAATCCCAAACACCCCGTGACTTAGGAGGGAGCCAGTGATCGGGGCCTACGTCTCGGACCTCCGGGACGTTTTCCTCAAAATACCACACTGTCCGAACGACAGCACAAACAGGCTCGACAGTCTAGAACCCTTTCCCACCGCCCGTCACTCTTCTCACTCGTCACCCGTGCACACAAGACCTTCAACGAGAGATTCCGGTGTTCGGACGTCGGGTTAACCTTCTTCTATTTTATTAAAGATAGGTGTACCAATTTTTACCTAAAACCGCGTTCCTCGACATGGGGATCCTAAGGTACCTTGATAAGTCTCACTGAAAGAACCTCACAAGATTAAGTGACTCGAAAAGGCCATAATCACAAAAAATTCTTACACATATATGAAGAGTTTCGTGAAAGAGGGTGTATTCGGGGGGAACATAACTCGTAGACTCAATTGATTCTGGAGGTCTGTGTGACCAAGGACACAGGTGTGCGTAGGAACTACGGAAAGGAGGTGAACCTCGAACCGTGAGGTCGAATCACGTCGTGGAGTCACCCACTCCCCAAGAGGTTAGTGTGAAAGAGGTCGTCGGGAGGAACTAACAGACGTATAAGTGAGATCGTGCATGATCTAATTCTAACAGAAAGAGAACAATACTCCAGATAGTCGTTCAGTTTCAGTGTAGAAACAAACTTCAAAAGAAAAATAAGTCAAAGATCACTTATAGGACCCCACCAACAAGTCACTTTCCACAAGGACCTCTATGTAACATGCAATAGACCTATTTGCAAAATAGGACACGCAAAAGAAAAGAAAAAGGTGTTAAAACGACTAAATGCAAAAATACCGACGACCAAGAAACAACGACGCACCCATAAGAGATCAACACCACGTGTTTGAAGAATAACGTCACCGAAGAGAACACGTCCAGTGTCCGAAATCCATGAACCCGAATCATCAACACAAAGGACCCGAGGTCTCGTGTCCGAGTCATCAACACCGCGTTCCCGAATAATCAACGGGACACCGGACACCTTAGAAGGGCCTAGTTCCTAACTTGGGTGCAGAGGACGTAACCGTCCGTCTAAGAAACGGTGACTTGGTGGTCCCTGAGGGGGACAGAACACGTAAAAGATAACGACATATAAACCGACAATTTTAAAAAAAAAATGGTACTACCCTCAATTCCTAGAGAGTCTGGATGGAATATTTCTTCAAGAATATATTAACGATAAAGAACGTAAACGAATTAAAGTAGACTCAAAAACTTTTACAACTGTAGACAGAATCTTTATTAGATTTATAATCGTCCTTTCAATTGAGGTGTCATAACACATGTATAAAACACCTTAACGACTAAGTAAGAAATATTAGAGTAATCTAAATATAATGTATTAAATTTGGTATGTCTCGGAGATTTTTTGGAGAACATCCGGTAACTTTTGGTATTTACGAACCATTTTATAAAATTTATATTAATCATCCTGTCACCTTTTTCAAGTCTTTAGTACTCCGACATACCAGAGGAAGATGTGAAACACCAGAATCTGAGTAAATTTGTGTGACTATTTGAGAACTTATCCACAAATAAATTTTAGATAAAATCTTTTTCGATCAATATAACTTCGTGATTATTTGCCATCACTCAAAATTCAATGGATCTTAAAGAGGATATTTATAAGATCAACAGACTAAAATTCTCGACAATAGTGATTTATGATTACACTTTTGATTTAAATATTCACCAAAATTTATGTTTAAATGATCTAAAACTCAAATATCCGTAACATTATCAATTACAATCGTTTCAAAACTTTTAAAAGGTTTGAATTCAAATCTCTCCCGTGAATATCTATGAATAAAAAATCTTATCGGTAAACAAATAAAACACCCAACAATTTCTACATCGTTGAATTTTTGCATCTGTTCCATTTTTATTAACTTTTAGTATTTTAACTAAGACTTAGTTGAAGTTATTAGGTCACAAAGAACGTTGAAACGACCAAAAGAAATTTAAAAGTTTAATCTCTCTCTCACGACCCTTACCAGTTTTCAGTCACTATACAGGAAAGAAGAAGTCATTACGACGTCGGAAAACTGATACTGGGGTTACTCTTCTCATTTGTGTTCAAATACCATGTCTGGTAGAAACGAGGTGGTTTGTAAAGTCTGTACCTTCGACACCACTCATCTTTTTAACTTGTCTTTAGAAAACCCCCTTACAACAAATTTGAACCCAAAACAAATCAAGAAGTAACTCTTTGGATGAAAAATTTTAATTTTTTTATGCATGTAGAGAAATGATACCTATTAGGATTGAGTACAGTTCTTACTTCCTTAAAACTTCAGTATAAACAATCGCTGCCTAATCTTCAGGTAACGATTGTCACTTCGGGCCAGTAGAGATCCCTACAGTCACTCCAAAATTACCACCACTGTCATCGAGAATATTCCAAGACATCTTTCAAGACACCGTGGACCTTTGGGGGGTTGGGGACGGAGGTCCGTCGATGAGATTGGGAAATCAGGGAGCTCTCCTTTGGATCAACAGCGTTGACATAAAGGAGACAGAGTAACAAACCAAAGGAAACAAAAATCACCTTTCTTCGTTTTGGGCTACTTAATTACCTAAGATTTAACTCTACACATAAACTTTACGGGTTACTTTTACTATTTAACCATTCATCCTTTTAAATTCTTTGAACCTTCGACGAGTCGAGAATGTGACTCTGAATTGAAGACAACGACCAAAGCCGGAACCACCCACACACTACGTCCTATGTCGACAAGGTCTAAGCCACGAGTCCGAAAAAGATTTTTGTACCACACCTGCACGAGAAAAACACAATGTTGTAAAATAAACAAGTTCTCATTTTCATGAAAATCTATGAAAACTAATTTTCATACTAATTTTTTCTTTATCAAATTTTTTGACGTACTACCTCTTCTTGGTAGAGAAGGATGGTTTTAGACTGGTGAATTTGGTGAAGTTCAAGAAACAATCTTATTCTACACACATATGTATTTATATTAATTCAATGTCTGTATTTGACGGAAAATCGTCGATATATGGACGTCAGACGCCCATTCTAAATTAAATGTAAATAAGGTCTAAACCGATAAGGGTCCATAAAACAAGTGATAACAATAAACAGTTTTATTGAGACTAAACTAGGGAATCATTCACTAAAAATACAACGCAAAACTAATCACACTTCGTTTATTTTAAACTCTCTCTCAAACTTTTTATCGGAATCTCTTACCCAACACCAGTGAAAGAGACAAGGAAAACACTTTAAGTTTAAATTTACAAAAGACACCAAAAATCCTCCTGAACTCCCCAGAAATCTAAACACACGTACACTAAATTGTATTTCATTATACTTGTGTATCGTACCAAACCGTGTTAATCCAATATTAGACTGTACTGACAACAGAAACGAGACCTTCGACAAAGGGGACAACTTTTCATTTGAACGTTCAATTTATGTACCCGAGCTAAGAACACAAAGAGAAACTCCTATTCGACTTTATTTTTTCACGGACTCACCGTTAATCCACAACTGGTTTAGTAAATAACACAAAAATTACGGAAAAATTCCCCCAAAACTTTATAAACGGTTTCTATCTCTTGCACTTGTGTACAAGAATGACCTCTCGCTCCAAGACTACCACATCATCGTGACTACTTCAAAACTGTGAAGGGTGTATCTCAAGTGAAAGAAAAAACGACTCCGACGGTCCTCCGATTCTCGAACACATCAAGAATGGCCTTGGTTCTTTCGTGTCATCGTGTAACAGACCCAACTGAACAAAATAAAGATCAAAAAAACTCGACATCAACTGTACGACATTCCACAGTCGTATTTCTGATCAGAAGGTATGTAACACTTTACTAATGACGTCATTCAAATCAATTGTGAGTAACAGAGTATGTCGATAGTTTTTTGTGACAAAAGGGGACACTAGTCTTGAGAATCCTAGACGAGAGAATTGTCCACAACTCACATGGCGTGTCGTCACAATTGACATCAGTGGTACGACATACAATGTAGGGGTCAAGAACAAATAGAACAAATAGACCTTCACACATGGAAGACTGGTGGAAGTAGGTCAGCGAGGAGGGGTATGGGCTGAGAAGATCGGTGTCTGGACTAGAGACAAAGACTCTCAAACCCTGAAACAACAACAAAATTCTAAGGTACATATTCACTCAAGTAGTATGTCATAAACAGAAAGAGAGTGAAGTGAACCACATTACGGGGATTCCAAGTAGGTACAACAGTGTTTACCGGCCCAAAGGAAAAATTACCGACCCATTGTAAGGTAACATATGTGCGTAAGGTCAGGAACGTACATGTGGTGTCGACGAAGTGGACAAGAGAACCACCTGTGAATCCAACAGGGGTACAGAACAGACAGCATCTACTACGATGACACACTTGTACCTCGACGTCTATAGAGAAGGTGTGCCCGACAGAAAGGGAAGTCTACACAAGGTTCTTCATCTCAAGTAACCTTATCCCAATTGAATAAAATTTTTGTGTAAACCCATAAAAGAGTGAAAATACTCAGAATACTAAAAATGTTAACAAATTATTCGTGTCTTGACAGAAACTTGACCCGAAGAGAATACGAGACCTAACCTCTGGTAAACTCTAATATCAGACTTTTCCCGGCCCTGGGTTCATCATAACCTTTGGTTTGGTCTCTAACTCCCTTTACTGTACTGACACTATCTACCCGGGTCGGTAGAAGGTGGAATGTGTCCCTTCCTTCATCGTCCACGGGGTCTGTCTCCACACCGGGTCTAATAGGTCGTCTCACCGAAACCTAGACGCTTTCCGAACTCGTCTATGACACACCACTCGAGTCCTGGGACATGGTACCTCGATTTCGGTTTCATCAAACCAGGATTTTCAAAAAGTCTCATCCAACAATCATTGGACCTCACACAAGTCGTTAAAGTTTCAAGAGGTCTCTCATCGACTAGGACTCGAACTATATGACCGACGTCTTCCTATACGCGAATAACTTGATGGACCTGAACGTCATATCAAAAATGACTGGTTAATTTAATATCCCTTATGAACGATTTCCATTACTAAAAAATTTTCGATAACTAATACTTTTTGAACTTTATGGATCTTTTTACTTGTCATTCAATTGGGGACACTTGGTCGAAATATTTGTTACTGGTCAAACTAAAATAGAGTAGAGGTAGTGAAGGGTAGAGTAAATGACAAACTCCAATGTAGAGTCTGTATTAAAGTTAGGCAATAACAAAGTCATATATAACAAGTCTCGATTCCTACAATCCTTTTCATCTTCTCACTTCTGTTGTGACAGTAATCAGAAACTTCCAAATTACATAGTAATCGTAGTGTGACGGTTCGTCTCAGTGTGCACAGTAGACCTGTAAACATCAAACAAACTAAACTTTAGTTTGTATGACGAGAACCTGCTATACAAAGAATTCTGAGTTTGACACCTAAGGGAACAAAAGGAGAACTTTTAACAAATCATTTAGTCCAAACAGGACATCTCGAAGGACATCGAACCCAAAACAACCAACGTAGGAAGTCCACAGTAAATCCAAAAGACGACAAAACCCATAAAGGGTATTAGCTTAGATCTCTGACCTAATTTAACTCCGAATAAAAAACGACCACTCCCTCTCCCGTCCTGACGACATATCTACTAATAGACAAGAAAGTCCCTCTGTGTATCACAGAAAAAACAAAACTTCGATCGTCGACAACCACACATCTGTCACCAAGGGTCGGTCCCCTGTAAACAGGCACAGACCTCCGTAAAAACCAACAGTGTCGGTAACCCCAACCCCCCTCCACAGATGTCTGTCGATCACCCATCTCCGGTCCCTGTGACGAGCGTCTTGGTAAGGGTCTCGTTTCTAAGAGATCGGGATTTACAGTCATTTCAGTTTTCACTCTTTCGTACCAAATCCGGGTAATTAAGTGACTTCCAACGCATCACCACTAAGACAGTAAGGACGAAGTAACACAATCTTCATACACCGCGAGCAAACTATGAACGACTATGGCAGTCCCGACCTCAAGAGTCAGAAAGGGAACCAATCTTCGTGGGTGAGTGACACAGGACCCCCGCCATGGGCCGTCGAAACGTGGGGGAAGGAAAAGAGGAGAAACGACAGAAGACACCTGAGTGTCTGAATTTGAGTAAACACAAAGTCGGGGAGTCTCCATGGTACTACCATGGTCCACAAGACATTTTATGAGAAAACCTTTGACAAGGACGAATTTGAGTAAGAACACCACGACGATTGGACGTCCAAGATGGTTTTTGGGGACACTGTGTCCCCAGTGACTTCACCCACGTCGGACGGGGTCTGGACGGCAGACTTAACAACTCATCACTGAAGGACAACTCAGCAGTCGAAAGGCAACACAGTCTTAGAAATATCTTTTACACTTCGTAGTTTCATTGGTTTGGACCTCACAAATACTATATTTTTTATGTTTCAAAAACACATAAACAATATTACCAATTCCTACTTTGGAATATATATACATACCTATGTGTGTACACGTACATTTTTATGTAAACTTTATGGAGAAAAGATTACGAAATAAGTACATCACTATTCTGGGACAACCATTCTGGGATCACCTTAGAACGGTGAAGGTCAAGTCACAATTGATGTCTGTTACAATTACTTTGACGAGATTCTAGTATCACAGAAACTGTATGACGAAAGAAAGATTGTAGGTATCCATCTCAATACTTTAATGAATTATGGGGTAAAGACATACACAGAAGTGAAATCACTCTTGAAACAAATAATCCCTTAATCCCGTAGCAACTCAGCACAAAACGTATCTATTTCAAACAGTCAAATGATGTCTATTTAACCAATCCACGGTATACTTCGACTTACGACGGATGTGTTTGACTAATTTCTCCTGTGAGGGAATAAGTTCCTTTTGTATGAAGATTTGTCAATCATCGTACATAAAAATCTTCATTTCATACTTTGTAAAAAATCATATATCAATGCTAATAACACATCATTTAAGGATACCACTGTACCAAACTGGAGAGTAAACAAATCAAACAAGCAAATATACAAAAATTTTCACACAATTAAAGTCATTTTAAGTTAAATCAGAACTGGTTCAACGACCACTGTCGGACACCAAATTATGTGTCGAGACAGGTCTACCGTGAGCGTAACACAAGTCGACTTCTCTTCGGGTACGGTCAATCGCCAGGGAAGGTGTAAGTGAGACTTCTCAACGGGTAGACTTAAATCCTGGAAATCATTAGTAAACCTTTCGAAATCAATTATAGGTTTCGACTATCTACCACGTCATCGACAGTATCAACAAAATGAAACCAGAGTCCCAACCACATCCGTCGTTCAGAGTCGCAACACTACAACTGAGTCACAAAGAATTGCAAACCATGGGGTAGGGGAAGAGTGGGGACGGGCGTCGGGGAGTGGGTGGAGGGACTCGGTGGTGTTTCTTCATCTGTCAGTCACTTCGCATAATCCTTCCACGGGTCACACTGGACACAAACAAATCCACACGACAATAAAGAACCGCAAATGACAAGGATTTCTGTCAACCTTCTCTCACACAATAATACAACAACTAAAGGAATCCCTAAAATCTTGGAACTACGGTTTATATATTGATTCTTTTACTTCCAAAACCAATAGAACATCCTTTCCACGATCATATCACCAACTCAGGTAAAAAACAACAACAACAAATAGCAAATTCCTTCAGTAAAAACACTACTTTGTCAGTATTACATAAACTTGGTAGTAATCTTATACCCGAAGAAAAACCCTTTATCCAGAGACTAAACCTAGCATGTATCTTACCGGATCCTCAGCTTCTTTGGAAAGTAAAATCTTACTTTTCTCCAGGACAATGATTGTGAAAGACCCGTCGAGACGAAAATCCATGACTCTGAACACCGGGGGTCAGGAGCCCCGAGACTCGTACAACAACCACGCAAAATCATTCAAGTACCGTTCGTGTCAAGAGACTCAATAATTGAGATCAATCAATGCTAATAGAGACATAATACTTTAGACTGCAGGTCAATCACAAGCACCAAAAAAATCTTACTCACACCAAAGTTTAATTGAACAATCATTACCATAAACTAGTGAATGAGTTAAGACAACTTTATTTTAAAAAACACAAAAAAAAATCCGGTGGTTGAGATGAACTGTAAAAGGTTTAAAATTTTTTCATATTGTAAAGTAAATATTCGGGAGGTAAATTGTAGACAATTACTGTAAACGAAATACTATATTACAATAAAAGTTCCTTTTTTATGAATAGCATTACTTCTCACTTCCCGTCAGTTCTTTCCCTTGGAATCCCCAGGACACATATTTCTAAAAGACACTAATGCACACGTAATAAAAGACAACTCTATTTCTTGTCTAACTGCTGTCACGTAATAGTCTATTCTACCTCTCCAGAATAGTATCAATACATATCACTGGACCTATAGTCATTCATAATAAACTAGACGATGTTGGAAAACCATACCATAATAGAAATTCACACAATTTCCTTAAACTCTTCTATCTCTTGACACCTCTATGTCACCACATGATCTTACAAGACACACAGACACAGAACTAGGACCCTCCATCCATCCCCCCACACACGCGTACAAACACAAACACCCTCCCCACAGACACGACTTACGTCTTCACATATTTAATAACATTAAAAACTTGGGAACTTTTTTAAGTAAATTAAATTTGTAATAAGTTCAACTCACAAAAGTTTCCATTCTTTTGCCTTCACGAACAAGAAGTCCATAACTGTTCATAAGCAATCATTGTTTTTAATCCTCGGTACGTCCATCTTCCAGGAGTAAGATCCTGTTGTACTCCGACCGGATTCCAATTATTCCAAATATGTAAATCAAATCACTTGCATTACGTTCTACTAACATCGATTAAGTATCTTTTTTTTGAAGTTTTTCCATCAAAAACGAGATTGTATTGATAATAAATAATGATAAAGAATACATACTGTGCAGAAATATCTTATTCAACTCACAACTCTCGGATTACTAGAGACACAATCAGTAGAGGTCAGGGAGCGTCCTCACCAGTCTCGAGCCACACTTAGACTCTGACACAAAGGGGGCGTGGAGTCCCAGAGCGAGGAGGTCCCGGGTGGCACCGGCAGCGAGGCGACTCGTCGTAGTTGTCGTGTCCGTGTCGTGGATGGTGAATATCACGCTTCTTACTCGGGTCCCCGAAGTCACACAAGTTTGTCCTCTTCGTCTTCCAAACAAAGTCCCTCGACTGTCTATCTGCCCAGACGGTCACAGTGACTAGTGCCACTGTATCAGTGACTCGTGCACGCTCCATAAATAACACTCACAAAATACACGTCATTGATCTTGACTTTTAAAGTCGACAAATTTTACTGTCGTCTTGGTGTCAGTGAATTTTTGGTACGTATGTTTAAGAAGACAAATTTGTCGTTTGTGTCGTGAGCTATTGTAGGGTCAGCACTCGTCTTGTCACATTTACCCTCGTAACAACACTTTACCCGCCGAAAAAGTGACAGTGACTCTCCAAACCCCTCGTAGAAGACCCTTTTTAGACTGCCCCCGTCGTCCACAGTCAGTTCCCCCTCCTCGACCACCTACAGTGAGAGGTCCGTCCACAAATACAAATATGTATTCTTTCTAGTTACTCTAAAGACGGAATGTAGAAGACAGGGTACGTCGACTGTCAGTGACAGAAATTGACAGACACGGGGGGCCCCTCTTACCATCGTCCTCGGGATGTCTAGACTCCAGTGTAAACTCAAATAATCACAGAGACACACACACGGACACACGTGGATTGTAGGTAACTCAGTGACAGCTACTGGAACTGGAGGACCCCCACAGGACCTACGACATCCGACGGAGAGAAAGTGTTAAGGACAAGGACCCCTCGAGATCGAAAGTCTCTTGTACCTGTGATTCCCAAGTTTTTGGACGAGGAAAGAGATTTCCGGACTATGAAGATTGTCAAAACACTAAAATCAAATCTGACGTCTACATAACTATGAAACCAGTGAAATATAAGTCTGTGGCGGAGGAGAGTCGACTCCAGAATAAACTCGGAGGACGCCAAGAGACCCGAAACGGGAAATGGGAGACGTGTACGGGACCTGGAGAGTGAGGGGGTTCTCGGTGCTCACAACGGGGCCACACGCAAGAAAGGGAGGAGACAGGTAGGGTTCCGAAGTCACGTCTTTAGTTTAAACGGAAAATAGAGTGGAAAGGAAAAGACCGTCGGGGATTCGGGAACGAAAAAGATTAATAGGGATTTCCCTTATTAAGTCTCATAACCTTGACTTTAAGATTTCCTCCGAAAGATTTTTCATGTCGTCATTTGAGTAGAGGATCCACCTCCCCGAACGACGACTATCCGACTTGGTACACCTCGTCCCATCGCACCGGAACTGACGGCTCAGAGAAGGCTCAACGGCACAATCTACACGCGTCACAGTGACGAGGAACTGACGAGCCACAGTGTCGAACAACTTACGGAGGTCAACCACAGGTACCGAGAATCTTCTTGGACAGAGGAGAAACCCCTCGTAGACTTCGTCGAAACCTCCTCCCTGGTACGTCACCTCGGATATCAATCCAGGGTCGTCGGAACCCCAGAGGTCGAACAGGGCGTGGTCACTGCGGGGATGAGTTGGGAAGAAATCGGTGGGGCTCAATCCAAGACATACGAAGGTGATATTTCATCAACTAGTCATTTAACCTAAAGGAACGGGGACGACACACACGGTTGACCAAACGTCCCTGGACTTACGAACACTCGTGTCCCACACATACGTGAGTGAGTCACACTGATAGAGTACTGGACAACCCGAGTGAAGACTGTTCACAATCCGAAGTGATAATAGGACACGTAGGATCAGAATTGTACATACGTGGTGTCTAACCAGTACTGTAAAGAAAAGGAAAAGGAATATTTCCGTTATATTGATGTAATTCCTTTTAAAAGTTAATTTTCTAGAGTAAGACAGTGACACTCTACGACAATCAACTGCACCATAAATTTTAGGGTCTTACCCTCGAAGGGTAGTCTACAATTATTCTCACTTTACAAATTCATTGAATCCATTCCGTGTCTTATCATAAATCACTGTAGTACAGCAAATCTTACTGTGAATTTTCTACATGTATATTTACTTATTTCTTTCTAAACTTTCAATGTACATACGACTCAAATATTTTGTACGTATACTTTCTTATAACCTTCTATTATACCCTTATTATCAATACAACTTAATTACTCTCTTACCCTCCATTAAAGGAGAGAGTATAAGAGTTAAAAGATCTTGAAGTTTTTAAACAAGTTTTTATTTGTCGGTAAACCCTTCTTAAACTACTCAGGAGCACGATTAAAACAGAAACGAACTAACTGGAAAACATAGCGGAGAATTAAAGAATCAGTCAAAAGACCGTGCTCCCACTATGAGAAAGGGGTCTGGTCCTCACACGGCTCAACACCATAACACCTGACAAACAGAAGTACTTCCTTTCTTCCGGCACACGGTAGGACCAAGGGTCTGTGACCCGACGAAGAGCCACCTTTCACTCTTCAGTGAACCCTTCGGTACGACTTCACTTGAGATCACTGACACTTCCTTTCCTTCTCTCTTCGATAACCACCTCCCATGGTCGTAGACTTTGTCCTAAAAATCGTCTGGACTCCCCGAACCGACCCTTCCTTCTCTCCCCTCTTCCTCCGAGCGCGCCTTCGTCTCTCCTAGTACTTCGTTCGAAGAACATGGGCCGGGCCGCCCCTACGAAACCTCTCTCTACCCCTAGACTCACAACTGACCCTGGAGTCATATTAGTCACCACAAGTAAAAATGTACCTAGATCTGTATCGTTAGTCTCGTGTTGGGGAAGTATCCTTCATGCAGAACAGGGGTAAACATGAGTCACACTTAAGGTCTTGACCCTACGACACCGTCCACAACTGACATTAATTTAGGAGACTACTCATGACACCTTGGACGGTATTTCAACTAAAACTTTTACAAAAACCATCTTAAAATATAGACTTCGTCAAATATGGAACGATAGACTTTTCAATTTAAAAATCGTTCATTTTAAAACTAACTTCTGTTCTGAACGACACGATCAGGACAACCCCACGAACTTCCACCTCTCCTCCAAGCCCACCTGTCCACAGGTCAACTCCGAGTCCCGTGGACCCCCGGGCGGTCCAGTGTACCCAGTTACGACCGGCCTGAATTCTGTACCCCGAACATTAAATTTCACGGTCTCGTGGTACAACCGAGACATGACTTAAAGTACTGACTGGCGTCCCTCACAATGAAGTATTTGCCCCCCCAGTGAGTACAAACTCGCGTCAACAGTCCGCCTGAGAGGGATGGACGAAAAAGGGGTGCTGTACACAAACACGAGTAATAGAGGGGAAGTCCGAGGTCCAGGAGGTCACTGAAAAAGACACTTGTCTTGAACCCAAAAGAGAGTACGTAAAGAGAATCCACCAGACTAAAGTAAACTCACCAAAGCTGGCACAGGGGGACGGGAGACCGTGGAACGAACCCGACGTCTTAGTCGTGACTGGCACTTGAAACACACACCTAGGCCCGTCCGTAGGGAGTCACAGGAACAACTCACTGGTGACCGACCCCACGACCCAAATCCCCACTTACGTGTCTGCTCACTGAGAACGAGAGGGTCTGAAACTCCACAACATCCCTTCTTAGAACCTCCTGCTACACTCGACGTACGAGAGACGAGACCCCACCCTCCACCTGCGTCTCGTCCCTTGGTGCACAAGCTTGGAACCACTGGTGAGTACGAGTGACAACAGGACATCTCGACCAGTGGCCCCTGGTCTACAACCTGTAAAATTTTTGAAATTATTACTTTAACTTTGGACAGTCTTGAAAGACACATTTATTAAAGAACCTGCCCCTACATCTCAAAATTCAAAACAAATTTTGATAATTCCTCTCAACAGTCATCTGCTTGAGGGGCGGACGATAGAAACACTACGTCTTGCTGTACCTTGGGTCGTTTCGGCAAGGCGACTTGCGACGCTTCGTCCTGCCCGGGCGCGGTTTCGGCGTGTCACAGAGGGAGTCACTGTGGCTCTGCTCCTTCGAGCACCTCCTCACGTTCGCCGACGTCCCCCTCTACTACTTCGACAGCCTTCTCTTGGCCGAGGACTCCCACTCACGGGCGGACCGGGGTGAGACGTCGCCGGAGCCGCGGGGAGAGCGGGAACCGGACCCGCGACCCCCGACCGCACCGGACCGGTGAAGGAGTGAGCGACCACGTCGGAGGCACGGGCCCGGACCGTAACAGCCGACGTCGTCGTCACGTCAGGGACGCTCCCCGGGGGCAACAGGTCCCGCCCGGTGGTTCCACACGAATCAGTCTTAATTCTACACGACACTCAGTGTATCACGTTCTTTTTAGGGACAAAACATAACAATGCAACTTTATTATAACTTAAGATAATCTAAGTCATTTTCTATGTAATAATTTCGATTAAAATAGTTCAAATCATGGAAAAATTACCCGAATCTTTTAAAATTTAAAGCACGTACCGAGGGTAACTTTCGGGGACACTCCACCGAACTGGACACGACTCTACCAAAAAGACCGACAAAGAAGGAGAGGGTTCGGGGAGAGGTTCCGGGGACGGGACTTGTGGATGGACCTCCCACCTCTCTACGAGAGACAAAGTGTCGGTGTGTGTCGAGGTACGTTAACATTCCCCCGACGACAAACGGGAAAAGGAAATGGACGGTACTGGAGTCAAGACACAAACCACCTGCCACACGAGGGACCGACGACTCGGGTCCACAAGTCTCTCGACTCCGGACTTACGGTCCTTGACGGTCCGACTGGTCCGACCCTCTGTCCACTACCTTAACTGACTACAAGAGATCCTCTACGACAAACTTCTTCGTAGGATGAAAAATTTTCTATTTTCTTGGGACTTCTGGCGACCACGTGACTCAACTGGAGACCGGGAAATTGTCGAGTGTAACTCCGACCGTAACGTCGTCGGAAGGACCCGTCCTAGAGGGGTGACGGGAAGTGGAGGGGTGGGGGCGAAGGAGTAGGTCGAACAAGTAGTTCACACGACACTTGAGAATGGGGTACCGGCCCGGTGTGAGGTCTGGGTCCCTCCGTCTCAGTAGACCTCACGGAAAATTTCAAGAGAGACCCTGGCTCTCAGTAACACCACAGGTGTATCCTGATTGGTCTTGTTCTGGGTTTGGGTGTCGGGGGAGACTCGTCGACCAGTACGCCCGTCTGTCGCACCGCGGGTCACGTACACCACAATGACCACTTGCGTGGCCCCCACGTCACGCTCTTTACTCTGACCGGACACGACTCCTCCACTTCGCCACGGGGGCGAGACCAGAGCCACCGTCCGGTCCACCTCGGCCGACGGAGCCGCGTGTCCAGTAAGACGTCGACCACTTCACAGCATTGTCGGAGGACGAAACTCACTGACGACAGTACAATGACTCTTGGAACAGGGGATTTCAGGGTCTGACTGACAGTCTTTGATGACACACTCTGTCGTAGTCAGTCCTACCTCGCCGGCGAGACCAGACCTTCACCTCTAGTGGAACGTCTTCTCACCAGAGGTCAGGTCCACGTCTCGGAACCCCCACCCCAGGACGTTCGTCGAGAGGGGGAGACAACACAGGGCGAAAAGAGTGTTTTGTCCCAGGACACAGAGGACGCACCAGGTCCGGTCCAGGGTCGGGAAATGAGTGTGGGAGGGAGAGGGGGTCAGGGCGTCCCAGGGCCGAGAAGGACACACCCCGACCGAACGGTGCACAGACATTCGACCTGAGACTGATCGTGACTGGACAAAGACCAGCAGACACCGACTTCCCGGGCAACACTCCTGTGACACCCGGGGGGTCCAGTGGACGTATACCGAGACAACAGACGGACACCTAAACATCGAACACCAGACTACGTGTAAACAAAAACTTTGGAGAAAAACACGGACACAAAAAAGGATCCTACTTCCGAATGCCGAGTCCTTCCATCGTGTAAGCCTATTTGGACCTAGGTGGAGTCGACACAGGAAGTCTCTCTTGCAGTGGTCAGGAGAAGGAAGTGAGGAACAACAGTAACGTCGGTAAAAGTAACCTAAGAAAGATCCCTTTAAGTAGAACATCTCACCTCGTACGTCTCACGATAAAGAAAAAAAGGAGAACTGGTCTTTTCTAAGCAAATGGACGGTAGAGTGACCATCACACCGGGTGCCACTGGTACACCGGGTGCCACCGGTACGAAACACACATGTCGCAGTACATCCGGAGCGGGCATTGCCAGAGTGCCAATCTTTCTTTGCGCATTCTCGTCTCACGACCCGAGGCCTGTCGCGGTGGCGGTGGTCTGGCAGGGATCGTCCGCAGTAACGTGTAAGTCAGGAAATACTTTAAGTATTTATTTCTTAACAAGAAAGAAACACCAAAATTATTCTCAAGTTCTTAACAAGTCAGAACATTTACAATAAAATTATTAGGGAAATTTAAAATAGACAACGACAATGGAGAACTTTATACTAAATAAATCTAACGATTAGGGTGAGTAAGTCCTTTACGGTTCTCCATAAGACACCCCTTTACCACGGAGCATGTCACATTTAAAAGAGGAAGTGGAAACGATTATAGTACCGTCTTAAAAAGAATAGGGAACACTCCGTCAACAACTGACTCAAAAAGTAGGAAGGTTAGGACAGGGTACCATAAATTGTGTTTTTATTATTTTGACAATTGTCTAAGAACGAGCTATCGAACAGCACAGACAGCACAGGACTCCGCCCACAGTCCCTCGTGCGACACACCGCTAGACCCAATACTTTACGCACTGAATGGAGTGCCTTTGGAGACGTCCACAGTACCACAAACACCAAGTTTCCGGAGTAAGGAAATTCCTTTCCTTAACTTTTCTAAAGTCCTGTAAAAACCATAAAACCTTCCAGTATTAGGCGAACAGAAGTTCTATTATGTTTTATTCGTTCATGGTACTCTTAAATTTTTTTCACGACAGTACAGTCAGTCAAATGCACAGACGGGACACCGCACTAAGACAAATTAAATAGGACAAGAATCCAAGAAACTCATAGATAGAAGAGTTCTTTCTGATTAAAAGGAACCAAGATTAGTGACGAAAAACTGGTCGGATCACTAAAACATCGTAGAGTCTTATTATGAATTTGCATGGGGGCGTCGAGGGGGGTCGGGGACAGGTCAAACTGTACACTCCATTGAAGGTAATACCTTGAAACCATAATGGCTCATTCGGACCCCTTAAGCAAACACTTTTTACTGGCAGAAACGTCCAGAGACACAGTTGGTGCACTTCACCCAAAAACCACATTGACGCACCGTCCCAGACCACATGAAGGGACGTGAATTCAGAGTGAATCAATGAAGACACAACCGTATCTTTTAGCACTTTGATCTTTTTTATCTAAGTGAAAAAGATGACTCACGTTAGATTAGGTTCGTTTACAACTAAAAACTTTTATCCACAACCAAAACATTTTCTTCGTGACTATAGACTTTCCCTTCAACCTGAACCCCTGGACCGCACGTCACTTCCTACAACCGGGGCGTAGACACACGTAAAGTACTTCCTCTCTTTGTCAGACTTCATAAACCAACTTAAAAGTAAAGTATACACAAAACCCAAACGGTCTAGGTGCACGACATACCACAGAAGATCTTTTGGGGAACGGACACATGTGCTCAATGCTCTTGTATGCGTACAGAGAACTCGGTGGGCGGACGGGCCCCGGGTCCCACCCGCGAGGAAGATGAACCTTGGACCCTTGTGTGCGGTCGTCGTCGGAACGGTAGGGCGGGGCAGTCACGTCTTCGTCCGTGAGGGACCGGATTTAGAGAGGGACACTAGTCACAATGACCACTACTCGTAGTCCGGTCGTCAAAGTCTCGACAGTCAAAAGTTCGATTTAAATCGTCTTAGGGTAAACTACCCTTAGGACACATCAATCCCAAGTAAAACAAGTCGGGGAAACAAAAGACCAACTCCCAAGGCTCCGGAAAACCCCCCGACTCTTGAAGGGAGCACAGAGTACCCTCCACCTCCGCCCCGGCCTGGTCCTTCGGACGAGAGGCCTGAGGTCGAAGGACAGACAAAGACTATTGAAACTGTGCTGTCCTTATCACCTGTAATTATACGACAAATTATTGTCACACTTTGAAGGACCGGATTCTACTTTGGTGTCCGGCGGTACCTTATCAGAGTGGATGTACAGACCGAAATTACAAATCCGATCCTAATGGGGGAGGGTTGACCATTCTTCATTTACGTAAAAGACCATCCGTAAAGTGTCTGACGCACTACGCCACCAACCAGAATCGACCCTTGGTAGATGTTGTATTTTCAGGTGCACCCGACGAGTAGGTGAAATGTAAGGTCCTTCGCGAGACTGACATACCCTCCGCGGAGTCACGGCATACTTCACACTAAAGCAACGAAATACTGTCAATGAACTCTTCTCAGGGTGACATAATTAACTGACCATTATATCTCCAATTTGACAGAAATTGGGAATGTACAAATCTTTAGAAACGAAACGGACGGACGAATGAACCTTACATTCGCACTCCCCTTGCGTGACGACTGTAGTGGCTTCGGTGTCGGTGCATTGATTCCGGAATTGCAAGGACGCACTACGATTCACGTGGCGGAAGGATGCAAGAAAGACATTGATTACATGCATTAAAACGGGTAAGAACATAAATGTTCTCTGTCTAAATTCTCAATGTAAGACTCACACAGCACACAGTGGAATTTACTATAAACCTTTTGTCATACATAGTTTCAACCTTTAAGAGCAGTCCTTTTTCATTATAAGAATTAAAGAGAAAGACAATAGAATCGAGTCTTCAAAGGGACTTTACCTACAACAGACGGTACCCTAAATCAAGACCCAACATTAGTAGCTTTTATATGGTGAAACTTTTGTTCAAAATGGGTATTCCATTTTTTATGTCAAGGAATGTCCCAAATAGGGACTTAACACTAGAAGACGGTGAAATTTTCGTAAGTTCGTGATCAAGGGTCTCGAAACGTGTAACGAAAGCCACTAAGACCATACACGTATTTAAAATTTTGTAACTGGAAATACTCTTAATCCCCTGCTAGTTCCAAAATGGTACACCTTTTTGTTGTTTTGTTCCATTTATTCACTAGAGGTATACGATCGAAAGTTTCCTTCTATTTGATAACACACTTATTTATTTGACAAGTTTTTACACCATTTCACAGTAAAAGGAAAGATTTTTTGTCGTTGCCCTAAACCAGAGGTGCCTCATCCCGGTACGACACGAGTACGACGCAGTCCCTCACTACCGGACACTGACTGCCTGAGCTCAGACGAGAGTCCACCAGAAGAGTCACTGGAACTGGACCTCCAGTTCCCGAAAACCCATCCTCTACCCCTGTCGACGTGAGGTCAGGGAGGGACTCTCGACTCGACCTCTCGAGACCCGTCGGCACCGGAGAACCCTTGAGGGTCGGACACCCCACCCGCGTCTATTCACTCTTGTAGTGGGAACTTCCCTCTCAAACCAAAAGGACGTAAAGACTAACATCTTCAGTACTCCACGTAAAATCCGTTAAACCTTTTATGTAATTTTTTGATTACGACTCAAGACGGTACGTTATAGTCAAAGACGCTTATAAAGGGATGTCATCATGACTAGTTCGTGTTGGTATTTAACGTATATTGAAAAGTAGAAAAAAAATTGAATTAGATGAAAGAGTCCAAATGACTTTTGGGTTCACTGATGTTTTTACGAAAAACACTAGGATTTCATAGAAATACTAGTGTAAGAACTGATTCCAAAACTCGCAATATTAATGTCACATTTCCAACTGACCGGTCCATTTAAGGGAAAGATCAATAAGTATACAAGGGATAATGGTGTAACGAGAGGAAAATTTTGACTAAAAGAACAAAAGGTCAACAAACCACACATAATTATTGTGGATGGAAACTTTTCCGCATCCTTTGATACTTCTATCGATAAGTAATACAATCTAAAGCCACCACCCACTGGTCTGGGTACGTAATCGTCCACACTACGTGAAGTCTTTTACAGGACTGTGAACTGACCATGGACGCCTCTATGGGGAATTAACCACCCCTTACCTCTGGACCGTACCAGAAAATAAAAATTCGAGGTCAGTAAAATTAGACGTCGGTCTTTTGACGAAATCTCCGAAATTTTACGGTTTCGTTCCATGTTTTGGCCAAAATTCATTCTGACTTTAGAATTGTTATATCCATTGGACGTAAAAGTCTTAAGAATCATACAATTGGAAATAATTCAAAGTCCGTAGTGGAAATCCCTAACGATGACGTACTCGACAGAAACACTTCAATCCAACCAAATCTTGTGGTCATTTAAAAACATCGAACGTTTTCCTAATTTTAGCAGACAGGTTTTTACTTACTAAACTGATTACAAAACTTCAAGTCGAAATTATTCGCGAAACGATCGTCTGTGGGTTTCACTAATGGGTGGACTCTTAGCACAAAGTGGGCAGTTCAAAGAGTTTCGTACCTCACCAAAAGTTCTAGAAGTAGTGTCACACGGTCCACAATAATCCAGTCGAACATCAGGAGTGGGGGCAGGGCCCTATGTCCATGACAAGAACCGTGGAAACAACCCCTGCCGGTCTGTCCGAATCCCTTCACTTCCTACGAGTCCGAATCCCCGAGATCCATTGTCCAGTCCGGAACCCAGGACTACTACGCCAGGATCTCGGGTCCGAGACCGGGTGACTCCAGGTGGAGCACCTCCCCCACGGAGTACAGGACAGGATCAGTCGCGGCAGAGACCACACCAGGAAGACACCACGGACACCGACTGACGTGGTTGTTACGTCGGGAGGGAAACACGGGCTCCAACCTACCCAAGGTTCTAAGGGGGTCCTTTGGCACTGGGTCCCCACAGGCTGTCAGTCAACATACTTTACTGACTCAGGACAGTCGAGAAATCATAGGCACTACGCGTCGGGTGTACGTCTCCCGTCTGACCTTGGAACCTTGGAACACCAGGACTTAAAAGGTTCTGGAAAAAACAACGGAAATAAAGGGCATCTTAACTTTTCTTTATCGACCGGTGATCGTTAGAGTCGAGAATTTCGGTCCTACTCGTATCGGTTTGTGTAAATAGTTACAGTGTATTTGTCCTCTGCCACCCTGAGTCTTTGACCGAATACACACTGGAAGTGTCGACCTCCTTGTCTCACACTGGAGTCAGAAATTAGATGTCCCAGGAATTTATAAATTACTAATTTGGTTCACATACCTAAAACTAGTAAGTATCAGATTTTGACACTACGACACATATTAGGACCTCTTCCTTTACCGTTGGGTGAGGTCATAAGAACGGATCTCTTGGGGTACCTGTCTCCTCGGACTACCCGATGTCTGGTACCACAGCGTCTCAACCTGCACTGACTCGCTCAAGTGAAAGTGAAATATTAGGATGTTTCTTTTTTTCCCTAGTTCACTACATGTGCGAATTCCTTAAACTCCTTTTTACATCTAAAACCTCCCCTTTCTTTCCTGTTGACTCAATGTTGTTTTCAATACTTCTTAACGTTCATGAACAGGTGACCTGTAAAGATCGCCATTCTTAAGGAGTAAAATCACTTAAGGAACAAGATTCTTCATCTCCAAACAGTCCTCAATGTGTTTCTTAAATTACATCAAAACCCCCGTTTGAACGAAAAAGTAGTACACAACAAAATTAGGACACATAGGAATTTACACGTCAAACATCTATTTATATGTTCCCACACATCGTTCGATGAAACTAAATTTAAATCCCTTTATGAACTAAACTTTTTAGGTTGAAATTGAAAACTCTTCGTTTCCCTTCGAAGCAACGTTTCATAAAGAAGCTTACGGGAAGACATGAAACGGTAGTTAATTCAAAACACTTTATTTATTTTTAGTCTTAAAGAACATTTTCAAATTACTAGTACAAATTAAATAGTTTAACTTAAGAGTAGAAGAGTTCCCTTTTTACGAGAATCTGGCACTCGTGGCGGGGTGGGGGTACCTTAAATTGACCCCTTAAAGGAATGTGTAAACTTCTTTAGTCAAAGAATGGTTCTAGGATGTAAGATGTTACTCCTTTACCGAATTCTTAGAATTAAAATCTAATTCACCACCCACCTTAAAATCCCTCCATTCATGTAGACTTATACTCGAATCCAAGAACTGTCACTTGAAATATTTCACGAGTTTCAAACACACACAGGAAGATCACAAACGTGCCTCTTTGGCATCCTCCCTGTACGACAAGGTTCAAAAATTGTTGCATTGTAGCGACATAGACAAACTCCGTCATTTCCATGTTTACAAAGGTTCTTCATCCAAAGTTCGATACATTTATTTGTAAAGAAAGGTAGGCTATGAATCTAGGGAATTGAGATTTTTCATGGGACGCCTCTCTCCGGACCAATCTAACGTGGCGACTGAGTTACCTGTACTGAAACTCGTTTGACCCTCCATCGGTTCCTGCCTTCGGACCGTGCGACGTCAGGCGCCCCAGTCTCAGTCCGTACGGACTCACTCACTCGTCGTTGTCTCCGGTCACCCTCTGTTCCACAGGCACACGGACACAGGGGTGGGGTCCCAGTGCCCCGACCCTACCCGTACGGACGTCCTACCCCAGCGGAAAGGGGACCCGGAAACAACACAAGTGACACTTGAGAAGGAGTCGAAACCGTAAAGTAAAAGGGTACTAAAGGAAACTAAAGAACCGAAGAAAATTTTTATTTAGTAGATGTCGTCTTTGATCGTGCGACCACCATTTCGTTGACATGAGGTTGTCTTTCCTTTTCTCGTTTCCTCGAGTAGTCTCTTCCTGCCTGCGGGGGAGACACGGGAGAGGACTTCTGTCCAGGGAGTCCGTCTGGCGACCGGGCGCCTCAGGTCCCTAGGAGGAGTAGGAACGTAGGTCTACAGTGAGGAGATCCTGCAGTGGTAATCGTGCATCACATAAACGGACAATCTTCGACACTGTATTTACGGTAGGAAATGAGTCGCACGACACAGCTCAAGAGCGAGGGGATCTTCAAGAACCTCCGCACGTGTGCAGGCCCTTAGAGGGAACCGTACAGAGTGTGCTCAAGGTCCTGGACTGTGTGGTGCAGCAGGAGAAGGGACGGTCGAACGTGAGTAGTGTCCCTACAAAACGACGGTTCCGACCGTGACTTTAACAGTGTCGTTCTGGGGTTTCCAGGACCGGGAAGACGATTTCGGCGCAGAGAGTACCAAAGCAACATCCTCCCTCTATCCTTCCACCCGTTTGTGACAGAATGTTCGGCGGACACACTACACATATGTGTCGGCGTGTCTTGGACTCGACATTCCTGACTCAGATACCCCTCCCTCCACTCTTGCGTCCAGACGTCCACCCTGGGAGCACACCGGTGTGGCGGAACGATAGACGAATTGCGTGCACGACGCCTGACACACAAACATGCACACAACCTACCTCCACCAAAAAGAACGTAGAAAACTTTTACCTCCTTACATTTGTGACCCCGAAGAGTGAAGCCCCTTTGCGCTCCGCACCTGAACCAAGGGTGTACACTAAGTGAAGACAAACTTCCAAGACAGACGGAAGACCCAACCACCCTGCTCAGGACCTGAGTGGACCGGGCCACTCGGTCGAGTCCAGGAGTAGAGCACCCTGACCGCCACCGGTGAGGGGACTCGACCCGTGACCGCCCACACCCGACTTCATACTACTGTGGTCCAACCCTAACTCAAGACCCACCACCCTAGGTCCCCTTAGAATAAGAGTCCCCTGTTTTCTAGGGATTTCTGTGAACTGGAAACAGTTGTCCACCAACCCGGGTCTGCCAGGTTTCACAGTAGTCGACTTTGTGGGAATATCAGACTCCTAGTTACCTTCGGTGAAGATCCTCCTTGGTAACATCCAGTCTCGAAGGTATTGAGGAGAGACCTCGTGGAAAATTGTCTCCTCTTGACCCTCCTGACCGGAAAGGTCCGATGACACAACTCGGCTCAGGACCAGGGTCCGTACCCAGAGGTACCCGGGGTGGCAGAAACTCTGTTTCCACCTACTTCGACGTTTTAACCGAAAACAACAAATCAGTGATTCAACACAGGTTGAGAAACACTGGGGTCCGTCACATCGGGCAACAGGTGCCCTAAAGGGTCCGTTCTTCTGACGTCACCCGACGGCAAAGGCGGAGGTCTAGAAGGACTGGGTCCCTAACTTGGGTCCAGAGGACGTAACCGTCCACCCGAGAACTAGCGTATAACCGAATTACTGCAAGTCAAGTTATGTTTACTCTCGTGCGAAACCAGAGTCAGAGAGTCATGACCTACATAATTCATTAAAAGACGAAAACTTTTAGAACCGCAGTTCTGTTATAAGGTGTGAATAATGTGTGACGTAATCACCGATCTTCGAACACCGGTACTATGCCAAAGTCTCAAATTCGTAAAACGTTGGGTCCGAGAAATGTCGACCGGAAAGTTGGTCAATTGAGTCTACTGATCGATATATATACCACAAATCACAATGTCAATGCTCATACTTCGTACTCGACGAACCCTTCCTTCGTACAGTTCCCAAATGATCGGACCCTGGACCCGGCTGTACCACACCCAATACAAGACTCAAACCAGTGTAGGGACCAATACTGGACCCCACAAAAAAGAGACACGGGGTAAAAAAGACGAACATTCTCCCGCAGGATGGGTGCGGACGAAGTGACTCGTACTTCCCCCACCCTTTCGTCTCGGACCACGGTTCGTATGCGAGTCGTCTACCTTCGTCCACAACAGGTGTATGTTCGCTCCGTCTTTCACCCGGTAACAGACTAATAAACCCAGTTCTTAATTTCACGTTATGGGTCTCTCCCCTGACCGAACTGTAAAACTTCAGCACTTGGTCTAGAAGACTTACGTCACGGACCAGCTTACGTTTGTGGAAATTGACTGGGACCGAAACCTCTTCTCTACTCGGACCCAAGTCCAAAGTCGAGACGGGAACGTGTACCACGCTGGAGGCGTTCCGGGGGAACCGTCGGTGTACGGACGACCAGTGTAAAGGGTAAGTTAGGTCCCCCACACCATTCCTGACTGCCCATGAAATTTCTTGGGTCGTATCAAACCCCATGTATTATTCGTATAATTTTAACTGCAAACATGAGACAGGAAACTAGTACATAGTCTTTCTATGTTATTCATAAATCTTCAAAGATTGTCGACACATTACCTTCACTCCTGGAACTCAATCTTTTGCATTTTTGTGGAATTGTAAATCTCTTCCCCCAACAAGGATGACACAATGTGTACTACGTAAAACCAAAAAATAAAGGTAAAAATAAAGACTAATACTTCCACTGTGACCGAAATCTTCGAATCTTTAATATCTCTACGTATATCATCTTTTCTTCAGACTATGAAGAGGGGTCTCTACCAAATAGTCGTCGAAGAACTTACGACTCGATTCATAGTCCATGCAATCTCAATCATATTATAAACTACATTTATATGTAAGTAATGACTTCAGGTTATGAAACCGGTGGATTACACTTCTTGGTTGAGTAACCTTTTCTGGGACTACGGACCTTTCTAGCTTCCGTCCTCCTCTTCCCCTCCTGTCTCCTACTCTACCAACATCCCGTAGTGGCTGAGACCTGTACCCAAACTCCTGTGAGACCCTCTATCACTTCCTGTCCCCTCGTACTACAGGAACCTCGGGTACCCCAACGTCTCAGTCTGTGTTGACTCGCTGACTTGTTGTGCTCAGATCAAGACACACCAACATGACCCGACGTCGCCCCAGTAGGACCCCTCTCAAACCCCAGGACGACTCGCGTGGGGGTTTCGGGAAACCGACTCTCCGTCGTTGCGTAGGAGAAGGACAGGTGTCGAGCAATCGATAACACGATTTGGTGAACCAGAATCCTTTACGAGGAATTTTAGAGTCGGAGTTATAACATTGACGACATTGTACAAACTTTACTCTTAGTGGTCTTAAGTAACCAAAGTTCATTGTGGACACGAGTATCGAAGAAATTCCAAAAGATTTTGATCCAGTGATTGATCATCCAAAGGATTGGAGGTCTCGGAACGGTAAACCGAAACCGGCTCTCCGAGTTGACCCAAAATTTCGTTTGTCCCTATAACCTTCACATCACACTGGAGGTGCCCCGTGGACCCCCCTATGAGTAACTCAAGGTCCACAGCCACCTCAACCCGAAACAAGGTCCCCTATCCACCCCGATTGCCGAAAATTCTTCTAAACCTGTAAACCAATTTAATCCGTGGAAGTTGGAGCACAGGGAGTCTGGGAAGGTAAAAAAAATTTCAATTTACTATTGGTGGAAAAGTAAAAATTTTCATCATTTGGTTTCCGATACACACACAAACCCCCACACACACACACCCACACACACACAAGTCAGTGATTTAACACAGGTACAGGTTGAGAAACTCTGGGGTACCTGACGTCGTGTGGTCCGAAGGGACAGGAAGTAGTAGAAGGTCTCAAACGAGTCTAACTACAGGTAACTCAGTCGCTACGGTAGGTTGGTAGAGTAGGAGACAGTGGGAGAAGAGGAAAACGGAAGTTAGAAATGGTCGTATAACCAGAAAGGGTTTCCGACCGTTCGAGTGTTTACTTAACAACAGTTTGAATTAAGACGGTGGTCCGCCGTCACGTCAGAGTTCAGAACTCCCCCTGCCCGGTGGGGTCACTCGACCAAATAGTAGAGTTTGTTTAGTCTGAAAGTACAAATAATACGTTTCACAGTAATGGTTTACTTCCTTCACAAACAGAACTCAGATTCCTATCTATACTTTGAAGAGGAGAGAGGAAGTCTTCTATTGTCTATCGACTACATTTCAAACAAAAAGGTAATATTTTAACCCTATTAATATCGTTATTACACCCATTTGCGATCACTACAGAAATTACTTTTCTACGATATCTTACTATGGAAATTAAAGTAATGACTGAAAGTTACATTCGAAATTAAAAAATGTTATAGACTATTAACGCATTCCGCAATACACGAAAAGATAGACTAAGAACTACTCGTCGAAAAATTCAATTGTCAACTTCACCAACTTAAGACCCAAGGTACACGTGTGGGACGGGTGGACCGATTACACATTCTCCGGACACATGACTGAAAGTCCAACTTGGAACCGTTCCCTTCTCCTTTCGAAGTTGTACTCGAACTTTTGTTGTCTTTAAATTTTTCATTTAGAGGATTCGTCTCTGTAGTGAAACGACTGTTTCCAGACATATCAGTTTCGATACCAAAAAGGTCATCAGTACATCTTACACTGTCGACCTGGTATTTCCTCCGACTCACGAATTCTTAACTACGAAAACTTGACACCACGACCTCTCTGAGAACTCTCAGGGAACCTGATGTTCTTCTAGTTTGGTCAGTTAGGATTTCCTTTAGTTGGGACTTATAAGTAACCTTTCTAACCACGACTTCGAGATTACGAAACAGTGGACTACCTTTCTTGGTTGAGTAACCTTTTCTGAGACTAAGATCCTTTCTAACTTCCATCCTCCTCTTCCCCCACTGTCTCCTACTCTACCAACCTACTGTAGTGACTGAGTTATCTGTACTCAAACTTATTCGAGACTCTACCACTTCCTGTCCCTTCGGATACGACGCCAGGTAGCCAAGCGCTCCTCCGTCTATGTTGACTTCACTGAATCGAACGTGTGTGTAGAAGTGTCGTCTCACAAAGGACTGTCAGAGTCAGATACTGTCACTACGAGGACCGATCTCTACGGACACCACGAGTGGAACTAGTAGGGTGGACGTCGTCGGGAATGTCTGTAGAGGGACTGGTCCCAGGTTCCTACACCGACCTAGTCCGGAACACCCAGAATACTGCCGTCTTGTGTGGAGTCGTTGTTCGTGGTCCTTTGAAACCTTTATTCTTCGCAATACTGAGTGGTCAGGACCTCCTACACGCCGTGTGGGCCTGGTGTGTGGCTCCAGTTCCAACTCCCTCCCTTCCTTACTCCTGGACCCCCAGTCGGAAATAATCCCAGGGCCCACCCCACGAGGCACAAAACATCCAAGTAAGAAATAACCGTTTAACTTTCGTATTCCCATCCTTGACCCCACGTCCGTCTCTCCTCACCCAGTGAGCTGCCCAGTCAATAGACCCAGTGGGTCCCGGAAGACTTTCCCCTGGAAGGACTCACCGACCGAGGAACGGTTCAACATATGGATAACAGAAACTTCTCCCACGGAGGTGTCAGTGTTCGACTACCAGTCCTTGAATGACAGGGCCCCCACCTCGACCGGAACTTCGGACCTAGGACTGGAGTAGACACGTTTGGGAGGTGGACCCGTTCACCCGTCTCCCCTACTACGGAGACCCACTCCTCGAGACCAGGGTACCGGTCAGACCTTCACTTACCGTCACAGAGGGGACACTACTTCCCCCGTAGAAGGGGAGACGGACCGTGTCACGTGGTCCTGCTTCCCTTCCTAACCGGACGAGGTGTTCGTCGAGGAAGACTTCGACGGTCGGAACTTCCCTTTCCTCTCCCGCCCCCGGTGACCCTGGCAGACGAAGAGCAATCCGACACGTCTCTCACTCCGCACCCACCTCAAGTAATAGTGGTCATATACCAAATAGGATTCCTACTTATTTATGTGAAGGAGCTGGATGGAGTTACCTTTCCTTACTACGGAGTCCTGTGAATAGTTAATTTTTTCTAGACTAAAATTGAAAACCCCTTGTCAAAATCTAAATAAGGAAACGTATGGTAAAGATTACTACAAGAAACTGAAGATTCTTCTGTAAAAACTAACTGGCATTTCTTATTTTGTTAGAAACACCACAGGTTTGGTACAAGGTGTTTAAGTCGGCCCTTCGTAGACATTTTTCCTTTGTTTGTTTGGTTTTCTACGGTGTGTCTGAAAGTCTCTGATCTTACATTGGAAATTCTTTTACAACTGACGTTTCGTCCGTAAGGTAACTCAAAACTGTATCAAACCTACCACATAAAGGACACTTTGACTGAATCGACACTTCCGGGTGGACGGAAAAGAGGTGTAGTGAGCGAAGGAAGACGGTAACAAACCCCACCGTAAACGGTCCATTTTTGTAACTGTGACGAACAACCCCATACTAGTGCACTATACTCGTCAGTCTTCATTCACCCTCTGACGACCTTGTAAAGTAAAAGAATAAAAACGAATACAGTAAAAAAGGAACTATGACAAAAGGTCTAACTTTGCACTTAAACCAAACGAAACCCTGGTTTCACCAGTAGAACCCTGGTACTTCATTTCTGACTCCTAGCATCTGGAAAAGAGGACGGTCGGAAGGGTGGGGAGTGTTAACTGGTTTCCACAGGTAAGATGAAGGTTTTGGTCCGTCTCTCCTTGACCCTTGGGACTGACGGTAACCGTCCCAGACGACGAAGGGTTATCGAAGACGACACAAACTTACCACAAGGACTCGAGACTACACAGGATCTGACGGGAACGATGTCGGACAGAAAATTTATTAAATAGACTTTTACAGTAGTAAAGTAGATATAGGACCCTGCTTTAAAGACGACCCATATGGTAGATCCAAACGTCACTAAAAGAAAGTCAGGAAATTTTTATACGAAGGTAACAGTAACCGAGGGTGACCAGGACATTCTTCAGTCGGTAGTCAGATAAATAGCGAGGAAATTTCCTTAAAACCAAGTCCAACAAACCCTGAGAGACACGAAGGACCTGGACGTGCAGAGAAAAGAAGTCATCCAATCTTTACAAAAGTCGATAATAAAGAGGGTGATCCGAAAGAAAGGGAAGTAGAAAGAGAATAGGGAGACCCTGGGAATATACCGTCACAAACATTCGGACTACAGAGAATTTGATAGAAGAAGACAAAAAAGAAAAAACGACCAAGACTACCCTCACTAAAGATGGTCTGACAGAAGGTCTAGGGGTCAGATAAGAAGACATAGTAGATTAAACGAGGACCAAAGGAGATTATATAAAAATTTAAAAATCAATAACATAAGAAGTCGAAGACTAAGTCAAGAAAAATTATAAAATAGAGACAACTTCAAGAGTTACACAAGGAGGTAAGAAGACTCAAGTCACTCATTAAAATAATGACAATGAAAAATTATAAATAAAAATAAATAAACTGTCGTAACCTAGAATTAGTGTCGAACACCTTAAATCAATGGACTACCCCCTGACTTCGGACCGAGGGGTGTAACCCTCGCACCTCAGGGTCGGAGACTTGGTGGTCCCTTCAGCGATGAGAACTGGGAAATGGACCTTCTAACGAATAGAGACAAAACAAATCAAGAAAAGGACTTCAAAAAAAGAACAAGAAAACAAGTCCTGCATAAGGGAATAGAGGAGTAACACGGATTGACAGGTTTTGTATACCTGTGACCCGAAAACGTTTTCGAGGAACACTAAAATTACTTATGACTCTAACTCTAAAAGGGTCGTATTTTATACTATTAACGATTCAGTGAAGTCAGTACAGGCTGAGACACGCTGAGATATCTGCCGTCGGGTGGTCCGAGGGGGTAGGGACTCTAAGAGGTCCGTTCTTGTGACCTCACCCAACGGTATTTTCCCTTTCGTTGTCGGATTAGAGTGTGTACCTATATCGACGTTTTTATTTTATAATTATATATTTTCAGTTGACAGTATTTTTAAAGTGATTTATCTGAAATAACGTCGTTGTGTACTTACCCAGGGGGTGTCTTTTCAATACTCGTATTAAATAATGAAACGTAAAGGATACCTCTTTTGGGTGTTCTTAGATAGTTATGTACAACTTTTAAATTGGTAGTTTATTTCGGAAAAATTATGCTTACCTTTCTTTAATGACTCTACATTATTTTAGACAAACCATCTATAATATGAAGGATGGTTATGGACCAAAGACGGACGAAGGTCGGTAGGACCAGCCAGCGGGACTTCGAGAGACCCACCTCAGCACCACGTCCACCCCTCCGTTCTTGGGACACACAAGAAGGAATGAGCCACTAGGTCCTTCGAAACACAACACCACCGTCTCAGTACCCTAGCTCTACAACACAAAAAGGTACCCCTTGTCGTACGGACCCCAAATAGGTCTGGGTCACACACTTAGGTGACTCTAAAACCTCAACAAACAATGGTGTCTCTCCTATTGGAGAAACTGGTCTCCAAAACCCTTTTCAAAAGGATGTTTCCCGGGTCTATCATTTATAAAGTCTATAATGTCCTGTGCACCAGAGACAGTGTTGATGAGTTGTGTAGGCAACATCGTTTCTCGGTGGTATCTATTATACATCAACTCCTTCGTACGGGACAAGGTCATTTTGAATTAAATACTTTCATCCGTCACCAACTTTGTATTGTGTATGTCGTAAAGAAAGACCCAGACTGACTGAATTAGTTGTCTTCTGGGAGGACCAGGTAGGCACAACGACGTTTACCGTTACAAAGAGAGAAGAGATACCGACTCATCACCAGGTAACACACACACACACAAACATAAGTGTGCAGGTCAATAGCCAACTACCTGTGACTCCAATAAAGGTGCAGAACCGATAGCAGTCATTACGACGACACTTGCAACCTCACGTCCATGGGAAACATCAATCATAAAAGTAAAAGAAACTTATGTCTGGGTCCTCACCTTAACATCCCAGTATACCATCAAGACAAAAATTAAAAAACTCCTTGGAGGTATGACAAAAGGTGTCTCCGACGTAGTTAAATGTAAGGGTGGTGGCGACATAGTCCCAAGGGAAAAGCGGTGTGGGAGCGGTCGTAAATAATGACAGAGAAACCACATCAGAGGACTATCCATACTCCACTATAGAGTAACACCAAAACTAAAAGTAAAGTGTTCGGACAACTGGTAAAAACACACGGAAGAAACCCCTTTACAGATAAGGAGACGAGTAAACTTTTGACTTAACAAACGAGAAAAGTAGTTGAGTTACCTGTTTTCAAACTCGTTTGAGACCCTCGACCACTTCCTGTCCCTTCGACCGTACGACATCAGGTACCCCAATGTTTCTCAGTCTATGCCGACTCACTGACTTGTTGTTACACTTTTATATATACTTATATATCTCTATGTATACATGTACGTACATATAAACCGGTACGGAGCACCGGACACCTAGAGCCAAGGGACTGGACCCAACTCGGACCTGACGTCGTCACTCTCGAGACTTAGGACCGGTGAACTGGCGGTCCCTCGAGGGACACACAAGCGAAAGGTCAACAAACTCCAAAATTTATAAAAAACCTATAATTGGGGAATAGTATATATACTACACGTCTGTAAAAGAGAATAAGGTATCCAACGGAACAGTAAAACAACTACCGAAAGAAACGATACGTCTTCGAAAAGTCAAACTGGGGTGCACTAGTAAAAACGCACAAAATCCACTCGTGTCCCCGAGAACGTCAGTCAACTAATTGTCCCCTCGACCCGTCAACCCACACGTCTGACGGAAGACACGTGTAGGGCAATCCACTCCCGTGTCTCGTACTTGCATTCTCGAACCTGCAGTACTCGCTGTCCTTGCTTTATTCCTTCGAACAAGAAGACCGAGGCGGTGCCGACGACCTCCTCCGCCCGGCCCTCCGACGCCGGCTGCGGACGGACGACTGGAGCTCCCGGTCCGACGACGACCGTAACGGATTGGTGCTACGAGCTACTTGGACGGAGGATATCTCAGACGTCCACGAGAGGACTCTTCGCACGTCTTACGTATGGGTCTACTAAAACACTTTTTTGATTAATCCAACAAACCATGTTTTCGACGTGTACAGCCCTCAAATACTTCGAAGACTCCAGGGTCTCTTAGTCCGAAGGACCACAGTAATAACTTGTGGTAGTCAAAAATAAAAAAGGACTCCCCGTGACCACGACTTAACTTTAGGTAGTTAGTGGAGTTGAGTAGCTCTACACGTCTCGAACCTGACACCCGAGGTGTGGTCCGAATTTCGGATCTGCTGTCTCGATACATACTGTGTCAGGACTGGAGGCTCCTCAACTCTCGGGCACGAAATTCCTTCTTCAGGTTCAAAGAATTGAATACACCCGAAAGTGCAGGACCGGGGCGGAGGAAGACGGGGGAGAAGAGACCCCGTCTAAAAATGAAAAAGTCGTTTATTTTGCACCCCGCCAGACTTAGAGGGACACAGGTGCCTTGACCCGGGTGCCGTACAACTCACTGGTACAGGAACACGACGGACCCCCAGAACCCCTACAGTGACACGAGGACCTCTCGACCACCGTTCGAGGAATACCGACCGTTCTGGAGGTCCCAGCAGGACCAAAAGAACAGTAGAAGTGGAGAGTTGACTCTTTCGTCCTCCCCTCCTCCCCCACCTCCGAAGTTATAAACTTTCGTGGTTTGGGTTGTCTTAAATACACCTGTAACATTAATAATGATCCGACTTAATTACTTGAGACAGGAGAGGAAAAAACCGACCTTCTTGTATTTTTAGGGTTACTTTCCTTTGTCTACAGAAACGAGACTCGTAAAGGTTTCCTTTGACGTCAATTTTTGACTCTGCGGTGTCTTTCCGGACGACTTATTGCCTCTACGAGGCCATCACAAAGACGAGGGGTCGACGCACACTCGCCTCACCCACGGAGACCGGCCGTGTCGTGGGGGTAGTCTCGTCGGTGTGGTTGTCGCAGCACCTGTGCAAACCCCTTTTCGAACTCGGCACAAAGAACGACGTGAACCAAAAGGAAAGTTGGTTTTCGCCTCAGTTTCTTCAGTCAGGGGTCCTCTAGAGCACCCGACCATTGCTTCGCACTAAATACCCGGTCCTCCTCGTTTCTGGCGGGCGCCCCTCCCACTAGAAGACACGAGTTAGAGATCCGGGCCCCCATCGACCGCTCGCGAGCCCCAGTCGGGAGTCACCTGCTCTGGGGTGTAGGGGTCACCCTTCCCGGAAGCGGGTCCCAGTGACGACAATCCCTTAAGCTCCGGCCGGGAGGACGACCTGAGACAGGTCCCACACTGGGACCGACCACCGAACCCACGTGACCCCTTCGGGGGAAAGAGGTACGTCCGACCTTCCTACTTAAAGAAGAGAGGGGTTCGTCCCTCCAACCACGTGTAACAGGGAGACTCTCAGACGAAAGGACGTTTTGTAGTCTCACGTCTCAAGACAGGTCCAAAAGTTTCTCCGGGTCTTGAGTGGAACACAGAGGGGTAGAAACGGAAGAAGTAGGAGAGAAGAGAAGGAAAGGAAGATGGTCACGACAAGTCTCTGACTCCGAGTTCCTTTTGTTCTCCCTTCGAACCGTGTAGGGTGATGACACCACCCCTGGGGTTCCCACCGTGACCACGAACAACAACCGTCTCCGATCAGCCCCGTGGGTTGGGACCCACGGTCCATCGGCCGTACCACCCGGTCCACCCTCTCGTGACCAAACGAACCGAGAGACCGTCGGAGAGACCCTGGTCCTCCGGAGTTGAAGTGACCCGGGGAGACGACTGGGGCCGGGGGTCGACACAAAGTGTCCGACTTCTCTCTCTTCCCGGGGTACCGAGAGCTGTAGTCTTGTAAACGAAATTATCTACGGAAACAGGGAACTCCGGTGACCTGGGGCGTCCCGAACTTACTTAGTGGCTGATTTTACCTATCCGTAGTTAACAGGTCTCCTCTATGCCCGACCCGAAGTCCAGGCGAGATGGTAAGAACGAGAGGACAACCTAGAACAAACAACTTACAAGAGTCCGTTGAAAGCGTCCTACACCTACCCACACGGGATTAAAACTAAACACCAAATCGACAGATGAAGATTTAATTTTACGGATCGTTTGTTTTCCGGACCGAGAACCCAGGTCCTTCACTTAACATCTTCGAACCCCTCCCCACTACCCTCGGTCACCCGTGTCCGACTCTGCCCGACTCTACCCGACCCTGCCCGACGTGCGACCAACTCCTACTTCAATTAGGAGTCAGAACCTCCTAACACAAACGGCCCTTAGACTCGACGGTGACGCAATCACCTTCACGTGACAACTTCCGTGCTCCCGAGTAGGGTGAGTCCGAAACGACCTGGTGGCTCGTCACATTGACCAGGACGTTCCCCACGGAGAGAGGTGTAGTCCCCGTGTAGACTACCCCTCGAAACGGTTCTCCTCTTGACCCCGGAACACCCGGGCGTTGGTACGACATACTCTTTACTCCCTCCCCTGTGTGTGGAGCCGATTCTCTTGACTACTCGGAGACCTGTCACATCCACGACGAGGACACTCAGACCCGGTCGTGTGTGACACCCCTTCCCTCCGAGTCGCACTTCCCTGGGGGGTCAGCTCGGGGACCCCCCGTTCCTGGGGTACAACCCCTCTAACGTATGGATGGACACCACGCTCCCAGTGTTTTTTCCAACTTTATTCACTGAAATTTCAGAAGAGGTCGCCCCTCTAAAAATACTAAAAGTTTACCTGTTTAAACATAAAAAGTACTCAAACTCACTTTAGGCCATTAACACAGTCCTCCTCAGTTCGAGGACCCACTAGGCATTCTCGGTGACCCTTGTTGACCTCACCCTGAACCGAGGCAGACACGGGTCTCGGGTGTAGGGCACACTGGGACCTAAGAGGGAAACCAAACTACGGGACCTCCGCACGGACGGAGTCGCTGGGACAGGTACGGGGACAGGTGCAGCTCGCACAGGGACCCTCACCTACCAATTAACAGGTACTGTAAACGACCGGTAGTTCTTCGACCATCCCTCGTACCTTGTGTCCTAAGCAAAGGGAGAAGACTACGACGGCACGTTTGGGTACGCACAAGGTCCTCTCCGACTCGGTCGGGAGACAAACCCGACTGTCGTTCCTCTGTCCAGGTCCGGCGGAGGTTCCTTGGGTTGTGTACCCTCTTTTGACTGTCGGGGCAGTAAGACTCAAAGGGTAGACCCCGGTCTTACGTCCGATAAGTTTGAGACTTCCGTTCAGGAGGACGAAAACGAAGAACGTTCTCCTTGTCTCCCAGTCACGGTCAGTGGGACCACCCCGAGTCCCGTTGGTCAATCTTTACAGAGACTTCCGGCACACAATTCCGGTACAAAGATTTCCGGGGGTCCCTTCTTCCCCACTGTCCCTTTGATATCTAGTGGGGGGCTGGGACGGAAGGGGGTGGACGAATTTTGTCCAGAGGTCCGACGAACCTTCCTTTCTCATAGTCTGTGGGTCCCCGGAGGAGTGTGGTGGGACGACGACAAGCTCCTAGTACCGTGGGTGTGAGGGCTCCGACCTACAGTCGACGGAGTGACCCAGGGTGGCCCGAGAGCCACCCGTGACCCTACGGGTTTCCTGTGACAAGACCAGACTCCCACTTCTGCTGTGTACTCGGACGAACCATGAATGGAAAGAATAGCAAGTGGTAGGTGAACCTCACCCGTCCTGGAAGATCTTTCCGAGACGTTGAGACCAACCACACCTGCTCGACGGCTGATTCCCTGTTGTCCACAGACTTCTGGGAGTCGTCCCCAGTGAGAGGTCCGACTGTAAACTCTGGTCCCAAGGGTCGACCCACTGTCAGGGCCCCGTACCCACCGGCCACTCCCTCTGTGTCTACACTTTTGTCCCCGTACTGGGTTCACTCGACTCCCGTCACACACACGACACACACGGACTTACACGTGTACACACACTACCCCGTCTGTTCCTCCCCGACTCCCTCTTTATTGACTACTTGAACCCCTCTTCAACTCGACCTGAATAAGACTGGTGTACTCCGGGATCTCGCCAGTACAATATTTAGTAAAAGAATACTCCTTAAGTGAAGGACTCGAAGCGTGTTGAAGGGTTCGGACCGGACACGTACTCTTGTCTTGGATCTTTAGACTCTTTTACTACCAAACACGTTTACACCAAACTCTGGTGTCGCCCACTAGGACGGTCGAACCCCCTCACCCCCGACCTACCCGAAACCGAGAACGAGGGTCTCGGAGGTTCCGTCTTGAAGGTTCTCATGACCACTGGTGTCCCGGAACTTGTGACCTGACTTTTCCCTTAATTTTCCTTAACCCCGGACCCCTACAAGGGACCCAACCTCGTAGTCACACCGGAGACAAGGAGTTTTGACCCCACAGGTTTCGGACGGGTCACGAGAGAGACCAGGGTAGACGTTCGTGTAGGTACTAAGACTGTGGGCACCCGTGTGTGACACACGAGCCTTTAGCACTGACTAAATTGAACACTTTTTGCTTTAGGAGATTGTTTGCTTAATGAGACCAGGACTCAGTTGTTCTTTCCAAGGAAGAACTCGCCACAGAAAAAGGAAGACGGGGAATCGACGAGATACCGACGAGACACAGCAGGCCTCGAAAGAAACCCGTCCAAGACACTACAGAGTCGGGGACCTCCCGCGTCGAGTCTCGGAGGGCGTGTAGGACGGGTCCAATGTCATTTCAACTGGACCCACCTATGGATTCGCTGGCAGACCATTCCACATCGTCCGTTTACCTCCCTCTCCGAGACTTTGAGAAGACTCACTCCAAGACTCTACACAGTAGCGTAGATTCCGTGATGTCACTAGCGTGACACCTCTAATTTTACTCAAAGTGGTCGTGGTATGCTCACCCAGGCGATTGGGGCTTCCAGACTCCCGGGCCCCAGGGGAAACACGACGAGACGTCGAGTCTGGTGTGGGCGGACGGGGGACCCGTGACGAGAGCCTACCGCCCCACGTGGGTCCCAAGAGTGGAGGGGAGGTGGTTGTCGTCCTACCGTCCACGACTCGTCTGGGAAGGACCCGCTTACTACTGACGGGGGGGACCCCGGTCGTTTGGGGATGACGGTGTACTGGGGCACACGTCACGGGAGGGGCTCCAAAGGGGCCTACCTCCGACGTGTTCCCGGTAGAGGTCCCGGTCCGACGTCGGAGGTCACAGTGGTATCAGTGAGGTATCAGTGGTATCGAGAAGGAGGGTTTGAGACGTCCCTCCGGAACCAAAGGTACCTGTTGGGAAATCATCAACACCGTGCACCCGCGTCATCAATGCCGAGGGTCCAAGGTCTCGTGTCTGAGTCATCAACGTGGAACTCCCGAATCAATGAAGTGTCACACACCCTAGAAAGACTTGGTCCCTAGTTTGGACGTAGACGACGTAACCGTCCACCTAAGAATTGGTGACTCCGTGGTCCCTCCAGGTACGTATCATAGAACGTGTGACAACGACGACGATTTGACGAAGTCAGCACAGGTTGAGACACGTTGGGGTATCTGCCGTCGGGTGGTCCGAGGGGGTAGGGACCCTAAGAGGTCCGTTCTTGTGACCTCACCCAACGGTAAAGAAAGAGGTTACACACTTTCACTTTTGACTTTCACTTCAGTGAGTCAACACAGGCTGAGAATCCCTGGGGTACCTGACGCCGGGTGGTCCGAGGAGGCAGGTACCCTAAAAGGTCCGTTCTCATGACCTCACCCCACGGTAACGGAAGAGATAGAACGTGTGTGACCTGTAGTTCAGTTCCTTTCGACACGAAGACGTGATCTCTGACTTCCCGCTCCGACCGAACACATAAAGTAAAGACAAGTGAAATCCTAAATTTTAAGGTAAACTGTCACACGTTGTCTCTGGTCACCCTATGCGTGAATGGAGAACTGACCCATAAATCCTCAGTAGCCGACCGACTTGTCTGTCTCGGGTGAGAGTCGAGAGTGGCACCACCACCAAATCAGTGATTCAGCACAGGCTGAGAAAACACTGTGGCACCTGACATCGGACGGTCCGAGGAGACAGGTACCCTAAGAGGTCCGTTCTTATGACCTCACCCAACGGTAAAGGAACCACCTACCTAGAACGGTAAAGGTTCTAGGTCCCCTAGAAAGAGTGGGTCCTTAGCTTAGGACCAAAGGACGTGACGTTCGTCTAAAAAATGGCTGACCTCGATGGACCCTTCGGGGTGAGAGTTCCGTTCGAGAAATTCTCTTGTTTGTCCCAAGACCCGAGTACATAATACCGACCTTTCTCGGTGTTATCCTTTGGTTCCTTTGCCGTCCGACCTACCAAACGTAGTTTTGGCGACCTGTAAAATGTTTCGTAGAGTTGTCTCGATTAATATTGGGGTCGTAGTAAGACGGGCAAGGACCAGAAGTCTTCCGTTTCGTCCGTGACTGTAGTACACGAGGGAACAAACAAATCGACCAAAGACTCCGTGCCTCCTAAATAGGACGAATTAGACACTAGGTGTTTGGGTCGGACACTACGGACGAACGTCACCCGTCACGACCACGATGACCGGTCCACGAACCCCGGGTACCTTTTGTGTAGACGACCCGTGGTACGTGTAGCAAGAGAGACCCGTAACCCGATGGAACCGTACTACCCAAGATTTGAGGTACTCTGGTTACGTCACCCTTAAAGGGTCGGAGATCCTGAACACAAGGGTCGGACAAGAGAGACACTGAAACTTAGGTGCACCACTTCTACGGTTTGGGGGAGGTCTCGAAATACCGGTCGTTTTGCGAGAGTGTGGGCCACCAGACAAACAGGAGTCCCGTTAGACACCCCACCGGTCCTGTCACACTAGTTTACGTCCCACTAATTCACAAGAAACCATCGTTCGTTGTGTTTGGTCAAAACCGATTGCAGTCGATTTTTTTTTTTTTCTTAAATAACCCTCCGATATCTCCCCAAAATAAATATTTGAAAGAATGAGGTGTCTAATAAAACGTAGGTAAATATTTGTACCCTGTTACGTCTTCTTTTTCGTCAACTCCCTCAATCTCACTTACTTTTTATCTCCTATCTCAAACCCGAGGACTTCGATCCTTTCACAGGTGTAGACAGGGGAACTACCCTCTCAGACTCCATCGTCGGGAACCACCCGTACCCGTTGTCCTCCCACCCTGACACAAGACCCGAGACGACCACTCCGAGAACAGGTCGAAAGACATCAAAAAAGTCTTTTCTCTTTATGGGGGTCGAGATACGAATAACGGAGCTCGGTGGAGAAAAAGAGACGGATGAGGGGGTAGGACCGACTCTCGTCGGAGCGACACCGAAGTCGTAGAAAGGACTCGAGGCCGGAGGTCAAAGTCTGAGGAGCGACCTACGAGGGTGGAGGTCCGGGATGTGTGCGAGTAGGAATAATGCAGGTGTTGTCTTCTCCTATCACAAAGAGGTAGACATAAAAAGATCGACCGTGTCCTCACGTACTGTAAAGGGTAGACCCTACGGAGTCCGGGAAAGAGAAGACAGACCCCTTACTGATAACTGGAAAATTCAGGACAAGTTTCCAGTGGTCGAGGTTCCGAGGACGGTTCAGGAATCCTATCTCACCAGCGGCGGAGGAGCCACAGGACCGTGGACCGGGGACCACCAGTACCCGATAACGGTGGGAGACACACAGAACAAGATCCGAGCGAAACTGGCTGTACATGGGGCCGTAGTCGTGTCGAAACAGACACCCTTAAGGAGGTATTTACGAGGGACTACTTCTGCCGACCCCATCGACTCCACTTGAGAAAGGACTAACGGTCCTTCTGTCAGGCCCAGTGACGTACGCTTCTACGCTCGCGAGTCGGGTCGCTACTTCTCTCTGGGACCTTGAAGAGTGGATCATCCAGTCCCGGAGACGTCCTCTTTCTACGTTTCTTGAGAACGTCTCCACTGTCATTGCTTTCGTACTATGTCAAAAACCAAAGACTAGAGACCCTTCTCGATGTCTTTTGTCTCTAATACGATACTTTGTCGTCAGTCTTCGTAAGCGGACCGACACTTCGGTCTTCGAAAACGGACCGACACTATTTTTCAAACGGACGACGACTGAATTACGTTCTGACAGAAGTGGAGATTTTGTAGGGTCTTTATGAACTTTCACCGACACAAGACCCTCTAAGGAGGTCCGTTGTAGAGGAACTCGGACCCTCTGTGATCCCGAATCAATTCAGACCGTAGTTATCTATTTAGACAGTTCCTTTTTGACTCTTGAACTACACTTACTAATCTACAAAGAAACTTCGAACGGGGAGAATACTATTATTCGATATCAATCAATGTACGAACGTAGAGCTCTCCTACACCGGTTGCTACTTTGTTCAGGGACTTTATTTTCATAGATTTCCGGCTTAGTAGAACTTTTATAGTTGATACTGAATTTTATAAATTATACAGAGTGTTACAAATACTACATAAAATCTGAAACCCTACCCGTTTCCGCGGTTCTACTCGTTTATTTCGGTAATTCTGAAAACGTCATACCTTACTTTTCTACCCTTTCCCACTATAATATATCAACTACGTTAGTATTCTACGAAGTTAGCCGGATTACGAGTTGGATCTCTGGTCTTCCCTTCAAGTCCCGACTAGTCTACAAAGTCACATGACTCACTTCATTGGAAAACATCTTGCACTTAGTGATATTTATGTGTCTTCTGATTGAATCGGTCCTTGACTCGACACCCTGCGACCCCATCCGTCAGGACAGGGAGACGCAGTGATGAGGAGGAGACACCGGTCACTCGGAAAGGTCAGTGAGGAGACAGCGTCTTGGAGTCACGTCTCTCCGTCTACCCAAACGACTGGCCGAACTAAAGGACAGAGTCTAGTACCTGGGTGTCGTGTGCGAGGAGACAAGTGATCGCTCGAGGGACCACGCCTCCTAAAGGGAAAGAGTCGAGACTTTCGAGTTAGGGTCGTGCCAAGGACCGTCTGTGTCTCGAGTTGTCTGTAAAAGGTCTGACCTATATGTAAATAAGTTCGTGCTGAGTTAAAAGTGGAAGAGAGGAGTAAATAAGAAAGTCTCTGGTGTGGACGTCCAGACCAAACGTCGATCTTATCCTTTCCTATGCCCAAAGGTACCTCACTTCTGCACAGTCTCGCTCGTTCGTCCACCGTCTCTTATTCCCCTTTGTCTGTTCCTGAACTCTTCGAGATATTCCATTTGGTCGACTAGTCTTGTGAGTCTCTACTCTCCACACCAATTACGTCTCTGACGACTCGTTGCACTCTCACGTTCGGACGTTCCTCGACTGTGACCGGGAACCTGACACAGACACAAGCAGGTGCCCCTGACATTTGTGTACTAGAATAATTCTTAGAAGGTAAAGATCGGATAATAAAAGAGGGAACTAACAGTGGAAAAGAGAGACGGACCACAGGGTTGAGGACCCATGGCCGCAGATCCCGTAGACGTCGAGGATCGACCCTACAAATACCCCACAGGCTGTGGGTCCGTGGTTCTCGAGAAGGACAGAGACCCCAATCTATGAGTTTCTGTCTTTCGGCTCACGGTTCTGGACACGTGTACTGACTCAATCTCGTAAGTTCTCGGAACACGGACCTGGAACAATGGAATCGAGGGGTGTCTTTTCGTCAGCGACTTAATTCTAAATTACAGTGTAGAAGTCAAAAGTGTCTCCCGTCGACTGTGTCTTTACGTATAAACTTCTTGTTTGGCCCCAGAAAGTCTCTGCGTTTCTCCTCCTGAACTAGCGTAATGGGTTTCATGTGCTTCCAAATGAATTCTTGAACGTCTCGTCTCTTTCGAGACGAGGGCTCTACTTAGAAGACAAGTGGGTTGTCACTGTTCATCTAGGACGTAACAGTGTCCCCTGAGCCCTGACCCAGGGGTCACCGACGTAGGGGTGCGGGGTCATGGACCACGACAGACAGATAAACGAGAAGTTAGTCTGAAACTGAGATTAAAATGATAACCAAAAGACAACATATAACACATATGTAGGTCCTTCTAGGGGACCTCTTCCTTTACCGTTGGGAGAGGTCATAAGAACGGACCTCTTAAGGAACCTGTCCCCTCGGACCACCCGATATCAGGGACCCTAGTGTTTCTCAGTCTGTGCTGATTTGTTGTACATAATTACTGATTTGTTGTTCGTTGTATACCACCAATTAAAAGGTTCAACAGAGTCTACAAGTGCCGATACACACGTACACAAGAAAAGGGATGAAGGGATGGGTGGACGGAAGGATGAATTGGTGGACGGTTGGACGAATGAATTGATAGATGGAAGAATGAGTGGATGAGTGATAGAAGGATTGGTATACCACGGCGTCTCCACGAGTCGACTTAAGTTCCTTCTTGTACTACTCCAACAACACGGCACGACACGAGCAAAGTAAGCACACACCGAGAAACGCTGGCATTTCTGATATCGGGTAGTCCGAGACAGGTACCCTAAGAGGTCCGTTCTTATGCCCTCGCCCAACGGTACGGGAGGAGGTCCCCTAGAAGGGTTGGGTCCTTAGCTTGGGTACAGAGAATGCAGAGGACGTGACCGTCCGTCTAAGAAATGGTGGTCGTGGTGGACCCTTCGGGATAGGTGGAGGTCCATATCGTCGGGATAATGGAGGTCCATTAAGGTTGTACAGAGGGACCCCCACCCCCACCCCGACGACTAGACAAACAGAAGGTCACGTCTTTCTATTATACTGCCTTACGTACCGTCTCCGGAAACCTTTGTTTACACCCACAAGAGCGAGAATAGATCTCCCTTTACGGTCGGGGTGTCACATTAGTCGAATCTTATGTTTAGTCTATCGGTGTCCGTACGGACTCGGGAAGATGTTCTAACTCTGTTTAGTTCCAGTTTCTCTTACTCATTGTCTGCAAGCTCTCTACGACCCCGGGATTTTCACGAAAAGTAGAGACTGAGTCTTTTTTAATAGTCGACCCTACTCTCTTCACCGGTGAGGGTTCCTTCGGTCGCGGAAACAGGATTCCACTGGCGAACTCGTCTTCCTCGGGGCCCTCGCCGGCGGAGGTCGGCCCCCAAGACTTGAGCGAACCGAAGGGAACAGTCCTGTCCGGGCAGTGCACAGTGACGTACTGGCACGACGACCCCCTGTCTGTGCCCCGGCCCGCAAAGTCCCTCGCTCAGGACAATTCCACCCCTACGACTGCACCCCTCTCCCGATGGTCTAAATCTTTGTTTCTTTGTTTGAGGGGTTTGGTTATTTCTGTTTGTTTTGAGGGGGTCTGGTTTACGGGTCTATGTAACTAAAGTCTACTTACTACTTTTCAAAAATCCTATTCATATAGGGCACTTTGTAAACGCTACACGAATATGGTTTCGTGACAACCAACACTTGGGCTCGAGGTGAGGACACCCACAGACGTAGGGTAGACCACCGGGACAAACCACCCCTCGTCCCGTCTGAGCCAGACACTTCCTCGGGGTGTGACGGTCCGTGTAGAGAGCGGTGTGGGACCGTCCGTCCTGGCACACGTAGAGACAGAAGGAGTGCCTCGCGTCAAGGGCCGCCCCGGACGGGTGCCACCCTCCCGTCGTGGTCAGGGCCGGAGGACGAGAGGAAGTGCCCCTCGAAGGACCCCTCTTCGTTAGTTTCCTGGCTCGGAAGCGGCGTACCACACACCAACACCCGAACCAGACACCAGGTAGGTCCGTGCCGACTGGTAGATTTCCCTACGTCTGTCGAGTCCCCATTCACCCCGGGACGTGAGGTCCCGAGACGACAGCCGGCGGACCCCCGTGGTCTCCCGTCGCCTGCGGACCTGAGACTCACTCCCCACCCCACGGGGGTCTGGAGACTCACTCCCCACCCCACGGAGGTGGGGCTGGGGCACCTACGGACCTACCAAGGTCCGTCGTCCCGTCCGGACAACCGGAGACTTCCTGAGTCTCTCGACCCCCAGATCACCTGTTTACGTCTCGGGACCCGGGTGCTACCCCCGTAGAGACGAAACTGGACTGGGAGAACCACGTCTCCTCGACCTCTCACGATGGGTCACAGGTCACCTACGATACCCGGGTCCCCCCGGAGACCCCTTGGACCTACCACACACACTCCCCCCGTCCCCACCGGGGTACGTCCCCTTCCTCTCCCCCGTCTCTCCTCTCCCGCCGGGACCTGAGCCGTCCAAACATCCCAATTTAGGACTTGAAACTATTGAAATCCTTTACTACGTAAAATACCTGCTCAATCCCCTATACGTATTCGTTTCCTTCTGCCTTCCTTTCAGGTAGGTCCGGGAAAAGAGGCAGTACTGGTGTCGACACCGACCTTAGTGATCAGAGTCTGAAGGAGACACCTGAGTTGAACAAAATAAAAATGTTTTGAAATCAGTGAGGTGGGCACGACAATTCTAGGGGCAAAATAGGAGTCACGATGTCCTACCCACAAAAGGTACCTTCATGCGTAGGATTCTACTGAAAGTGCCAACATGGGTCAACGTGCCGGTGACACGACTAAACACAGTGGGGACGGTGGTATGGGACGGAAGAGACCACAAACCTACCTGACCCAAAGGACCCCTGACCCAAAGGACCTTTGGTCGATCCCCGAAAAAGACCCCCTCCCCGGCCGTCTCTTCCTCCAGACCTACGGTGCACCGGTGGCATCCCTCTCTCCTAGGATGTCGGTCTGGACCCCGGTACCAATCGAAGGCGAGTCGCCGGAACGGAAATCGAGACACCCCGAACAAGTGGACTGGCACGGGATGTTCGAGTTCCATACTCAAGTGTAGGGGTGAGTCTCCTTGTAGACTACCCCTGAGTCCTCCCTTTTCGACACACACGACCGGCCCGCCCTCCTACGTCTGGACCTCCTTCTCTATTCCAATGTGCGGGGTCCGGGGTGGCGACCGCACACCTCGGAACCTATTAGTCGAGGTCGTAGAGAAAGTACAGTGACTCGTGTCTTACTCCGAGGTAGTTTTTCGGAGGAAGTCTCTTCTTTGACCTTGTCCGACCTGCCGTCTCGTCTCGACCCTCCCCGTCCCGACCCGCCAGTCGTGCCCCAGGGCCCGGAGGTACGCCGAAACCGTCGACACGACCGACAGGATCCCAGAGGAACCCGGGGAGAGACGAGGGAGGTCTCGGGCCGCTGGGAGCGGAACCTCAGGGGCCACGGGCCCTCGAAGAGTCCGACTCGGAGCCTCGTCGGTGTCTCGTAGTCGAGGTGTCGGAGAGAGAAAAAAAGAGGGGTCAGGACTGAAAAGGAAGTGCAATTAGACGAGGCTCTATACACAGGCAAAAACCTCTGTGAACCCGCAGGTTGTTTTTATCCGCCTTCTTATCGGGAGACAAACGGGCGGAAATCCTTAGGGCTTCCGGACACCACTGAGTGCCCCGAGAACCGACCTCGGAGGGTCGTGGGCCCCGGGGGTCCCGGGTGAGTCACGGGTCCCTGTACTAAACTGAGAGTCCAGTGGGTGCCCTTGGAACTCGGAGAGGGACGGTCAGCGGAGGACTGGACGTCACAGTGGTCGCAAACACTGTTGAAGTAACTCAAAAGGAAAGGGATATTTACAAATGTAAACTGTACTACATTTCCTCTTCCGTTACCGTGGGGTGAGGTCATGAGAACGGACCTTTTAGGGTACCTGGCTCCTCGGACCATCCGACGTTAGGTACCCCAGCGTGTCTCAGCCTGTGCTGACTTCGCTGAATCGTCGTTTCACTTCTTTCAGGACGACTCTTAAAGGGTGGACTCTACTTGTGTGCACTACTTACTCGTGTACATTACCTACTTGTGTGCACTACACGAAATTTGTGTGCTACCCGAAATTTGTACACTTTGGGTCCTCACTCGGTGGTCCTTCGGAGGTCGGCGAAGGGACCTTCCGTCAATTTGTCCCACCTGTCAGGAACAATTTTAAGGACGGGTACCAAATCTTTACTCGTCTGTGAACCGTACTTCCGAGTGCTAGCGACCACCCCTCCAAGTACCGGGAAACCGCTACAAAATCCTACCATCCAAGACTGGAGAGGACTGCTACGGTGGCGTCGAGGTCGGAGGCAGCAGTGAGCGACCAGAGCAAGTGAGAAAGGGAAGAGTGACTCACCGCTGTGGGCCCGTCCTTCGGTAGGATCTTTCCCACCCTCACCGACAACCCGACCCGGTCCGATACCCGGTCGGCGTGGAGGACACGGTAGACGGGGCACACGAGCCAGTCAGATCTGGGCACGAACAGTAACCCTTTCTCCCCAACTGGAAAGAGAGGTGACTTCGAACTCTCAGTCTCTCTTCGACGAACCTTTCGTGCAAGCCCCGACGACTCCTAAAACAGTCGATACTAGGTATGGAATCTCAGGTCCAAATGTTTAGCCTGTGTATAACTTGTACCGGACCGGAAGTCGATAGTATCCCAGTTGACGAACTGGCTCACTGATTGGACCTGACGGCAAAGGTTCGGTCGGCCGGGGTCGGTGGACTACGGTCCGTCCAAAGACTGGAGCCAAACAGGGGAGCCCCGGTCAGGACCCGTCGTCGAAAGGACAACTGGACCGAGGAGAAAGGGTGTGACGGGTAGTCCACGGTTCGACCCGTGACCGGGAGCGGGACCGGGACGAAGTAGACACCCACAAACACTCGGAACTCACTGTCCGGGCAGGATACACCCAACCTTCTTCAGACGTGGGCCCTCACCTCTCCCCAGAGGGGTAATGGAGAAAAAGAAGAAGGAGGAGGAGGGAGGTGTCTGTCCAGAAAGAGTTCCAAGACAGGAGTAGGAACAATTATAATTTTTATATATATATGAAGGGTACAGTTAGGACACTGACATTGTCAAGGGAAAATACGTATCAACAGGACGTCCTCGAAATCCTACTAGGTACAAAATAAAGTGGAAGCATGGGGCTACCACGAATCGTATCACGGATCATGTATGTATCGACCACGAGTTACTTGTAGGTAATTTATACAATTATGTACCACCCTTTTCTACTGTATCTTTACCTCAAACGGTCCTCACACTCGCGGTAGAACGGACCACCAAAAGGGATTTTCCCGACACTGCGAGGTTCCATAGGTCAAGGACCGGACCTTTAGTGCTAAAAAGAGTTCTAGGTCCGTACATTTCCCAACCCGTCACTCTTGTCCTCACCCGACACGAGTAAATAACTTGTGAAATAACTTTAGTTTATAAGTAACAAAGGGGTTGGTACTTACCTTGCTTACAGTAATTTTTTTTTTTTTAGGATGGTTCCTCCTCTTGTTTTAGAGATTAAGATTTGGGGCCACATAGTCAAACTTTGGTTTGGACACACAAAAGTTAATTAACTTGATCTTTTTTATTTTCGTAGTTTTGTAAAATTTAAGTTTTATAAAATTAAAACTTGCCAAATCAACAATCCCAGGGACCTTTTCGTGTAAGAGACACGACCCACATCAGGAGGAACCAGCTTAAGTTGTTCACAAACAATTCTCGTCCTGTAAATACATATCCATTGTACATTTATATCAAGTGTTTGGGTCCTACGAGTTCCGTGACTTCTGCAAAGTAAACCAAAGGACCTTCGGGTCTCCGATTCTCTACAATATTCACCCTTTCTCTATTCTCTTGTACGGATACTCACGATCGTCACTATGGGTCGGACTGAAGGGGACAAGTCAGACGACCCCTGAGACTTTCAGACGAGCCCTGAGACTCTCCGACCCGCAGGCGAGACCGACACCTGGACTGCTCAGCTCACCGACCCCCTGTCCGACACGCATCGGAAGCGGCACGCGGAGAGACTGAAACGACCCACGCAGTGGGACAAACTGACCTGGTCCCTGGCGACAGAAACCGAGGGTGCCCTCCTGCAGGTCCGACTCGAGAGGACCTTTGTCTGACCCTCTTAAACGGTCTAAGGAGGTCCTTTCGGTTCTTCAGGATCAACTAAAGTACCAGTAAAGATGTGGCAAATAGTTTCTAAGAGACGAAGTTACATTTCGAGGGTTTATACCATAAAAGTGCTCGGTCCGACCTTACACCGGCTCACGGACTCGTACATTTATAAATGGTTTATTCGTTTATGTAAACCCCTACACAAAGGTTGCATCGTGGTCACGTCGTCGACACCGGCAATTGAGAGTTTCCCTCTGGTAAAAGACCTAATAAGGGTCGTCCCGGACTCCTTCAAATAGTTGGATGTCTAAAAAATTCCAGGTGTCTCGGACACCTCCTGTCAGACGAAAAAGGCTCTTTCCACTGCAAAACACACGGTTCTCCGACACCACTGGCGAAAGACTCGACTCTCAAGACCGTCTCTCTCTACCCCACTTCCTCTTAGGTCTCCGTAGTCAATCTGACCCCAAGTAGACTCAGACTCGAACCCACGTGAGACACTGAAGGACGTTCGTTGAGTGGGAGAGACTCGAGGCAACGGAAGAGACGTTTGTCCCGTTCGGCAGGCACAAAACGCCCCCACAACTCCCAGTCCCCCACTACTCATATCTACTGATCAGTCTGGTACGTGAGTAATCATGATCAAAAGGAAAGGAGACTTAATAACATAAAAAAAATTTGAAATCCCAAGAGGGGTCGTAGTGTAAGACGGGGTGTTCCTATAAAAAACGTCGGGATCTCCGTCACTGTAACTTAGGTGAACAAGGAGTAGACACCTATGATTTTTGTAGTTTTACAATAAGGTCCTCTACCAAACTACAAGTCTTTAGGATTTCACCGTCCTGACCCTCCCGCAGACTGTCGAACTCAAGTTCCGGTACACTCAGTGACGACAGGTCCGGGACAGGTGAATCTGTCTGGGGCTTCTGTTGGGTAGACACATTGTCATTTCTTACTGTACACTAACGTAAAAAAAACGAGAGGCTATACTAGTGTTTATAGAAGAGTAAATTAGTAGTTTTGTCGGGACACACTCGTTCACATACACAGACACACACACACACACACATAGACAAACCACTACTGTAGCAATATACTGAAGTGTCCATCCATTTGACTCAGAGTCTCCCTAGCTCGTTGAATAGGTTTCCGTTTTGGGGGGTGAAAACGGTTTTCACTCAAAGTCTGACACAAAAGACAGAGGTGTGGACCTCGGACCTCGGACCTCGGAGGTGTGGACGGTATCAGAGCACCCCGGACCTGTGGTCTCAAACAATTCGCACTAGGTAAAGAGGGAACCGAATTAAAACGAACTAAAAGAGACCTCTGGTGGTGTCTCCAGAGTCATGACTCCGTCTGGAACACCTGAGTGACCCGTCACTTGTTTCAATGGCTCCCAGTACGAGTCTCGTTTAAAACGTCCGACTCACTAAACTTTCTTTTCGTTGGACCGTTCTTAGTCTCAAGTCTTGTGTCCCCTGAAAATCTCCAACAAAATAAACCCGTCCGTAAGGAATCAAGTAAGTCGTTAAAAATAGTTCCAGGACGGTGCGTCGTCCGTGGTACACTCCACGACCTCCCGGTAACAATCAACACTACCTATCTCCGGAAAAATTCCCCACGTCACAGTCGGGAAGTAGGTAACGAGATTCGAGTGTCCACCTTTTACCCGAGTCGTTACCCTTTAGCTCCCGGTCTACCGACCAGTGACTACCGGGTAGGAACCGGGATGTTGAGAACTGAAGTTAGGTAACGGGTACGTCAGTGGTTGAGTCTCCTCTCGTCCGTAGGTTGTAGGGAGAAGAGAGAGGTAGTCGTCCTTCTTGTACGTGGGAGAAGTACCTCTCACCAAGGTTTCGAGACGAAATACAGGATATATATGAAGACCGGACCCACTATCACAGGTAAGCTACCTAGGGAACCCTCCTTTTGACCTTATCGTAGGGACCTCCCCCTGGTCGTTCCCGGACAACGACTACGGTGCCGGGGGTCTGGACCCACGGCCCTCTCGTTGAGTCCCGAGTACAGGGACGGAGGGACACGAGTCCTGGTGGTCGGGACCAGGACGGAGACTCCCCTCGTGACGAAGGGTGTCCTCCTCCTGGTTGGGGTCGTCTCGGGTCTAAGAAAAGTTACCACGGAGTATTCGGGTCCTTTGTCCGTTAGTTGGGGTTTATGTACCCCCAGATCAGGACTACACAGTCCGGAACAAGGGGACTTAGTTCTGTAGGTCAGTGAAGCAAAGTCACTCTGTTTCTCAGAAAATAAGAATTCGGTCCTAAAGTACAGAAATTAGAAAAGGTCTTCTTTTCTCAAGAGTAATGCAGACGTAGAATAGTATAGAGACACATAGTATTTCTACGACAATAGCGGAGACGGAAGACTAATTGACAGGGACTCACTAAGACCGGTTGCGACACTCGACGCGAGTCTTTTGTTGTCGAGGTCATAGGGGTCGACAGTCGTCTCCAGCTCGGTACCCGTGACAACTCCTTGGATGGTCTTAAAAGCGTCCCAGAAGTAGTGCTTGTGACTGTCGTTGTCAACAAACAGGTTTGGTGTCACTTCTCTCGGAAGGACCCGTCTGTGTGACACCGTGGACGTCGGTCTCGGGCTCGACAAGGACAACAGGTCAGTGATTCAGCACCGACTGAAAGACGCTGGAGTACTTGATGTCCTACGGTGCGAAGAGACAGGAAGTGATAGAGGACCTCAAACGAGTTTGAGTACAGGTAACTCAACCGCTACGGTAGGTTGGTAGAATAGGAGACAGGGCGTGAAGAGGAGGACGGGAATTAGAAAGGGTCGTAGTCTCAGAAAAGGTCACTCAATCGAAAAACGTAGTTCGCTAGTTTCATAACCTCGAAGTCGAAGTCGTCTCTCGTTCTTACCTCGGGACGTCAGGGTCCTCCGGTGCCGAAACTGGGGCACTGTCACTGGTCTGGACTTTTCTCCCCTACCACCATCTAGGTTTAAGACCTCGACCGTCTCCACCACTGACTCACCTTCTCTTCCCTGCGTCTCCCCGGCTCCCAAGGGACGAGGAAGGTCGACTGGACCGACGTGTGGGGAGGAGGGTTCGGGTCGTCGAGGTCCGGGGTTTGTCAGGAAAGGACCGGTCGACGTGTTGGTGGTCCGGGCCGACGAGAACGAGTCGCCGAGGGGGTTCTTCCCTAGGTAAGGTTTGGTCGCACCGGCTCTCGGACACACCAGGAGGAGGTCCTTAGTTTCTCAACGTGAGAGAAGGGTAAGTAAAACCCCCAGGGTCGTGTACCCACCGACCGGACCTCGAGAGGGGAAAGTGGGTACCCATGCTGAGGTGGAGAAGGGTTCGAAGTTCCACGGGAGGGGGATAGCGACCGGGTTGGTAGGGACGGGAGGCGAGAAGGACTGTCGTCGACACACCCCTAAACCCTTCGACGGAGCGAACACTTTCGTACGGATATTCATCCGCCGCGTATTGAGTGTCCGGTACGTTTTTCGGACCGACTTAAGCCAACGAAGACCCTGTCGACCAAGACACTGGAAGCGACCCGACTGAGACCAAAAGGTAAACTCCAGGTCAGTAGAACCACCGTCCACCAAAAGACTCTAGGTGGACGACCCGGTAAAGTCCGGTGACTTTGAGGGAACGACCCTAATTGAGGCAAATTTCGAATGTGATACAACAAAAACGTTTTACGAGAACCAAATCCTCTCTGACTCTTCTAAGAACCACTTTTAACCTGTTTATCGACTCAATAAACACAGGTTTCCATTTAGCACGGGCCCCCGTCCGTCGGTCCTCTCTCCTAGTCTACTACGTGACTCTACGTCGGCGGTGGTCGCGACCAGGCACCTCCACTATATCGTTGTGGACTGCGAAAGTGGGCCAACTAGACTACCTGCGTCGGCTTCTGAAAGCCGTCGTGTCCGGACCCAAGACACTCACTTCCGTCCCTGTGACCACCGTACCACCCCACCCCACCACCTCGACGGACAGGTGTAGGACCCTGACGGGTCCACAAAGACGAAGAACCTCTATCCGATTATCTTGGTCCCGGTTTGGTTTGGACGAAGGTAACGGTAACCAGTACCCACACCGTCTTTCGTCTCTACGACCGAACCGCAACGTTTTATACGATTAAATGGGTATTCGTTTCCTCTAAAGTCAACGAGAGACGAAACAAAAAGGAAGGAAAGACAGAACAAACTTACGTTCATAAGAGACACTGACCTACTTTTTGTTTCGACGTGAAACCTCCCCTGACACCTACCGTACGAGGACTCTCGGCACACTTACTGGACCCAGTGTGACTTCCGTACAACTCTTTACCCCCTGGGCCCCTTCAACCCGTGCTTCATCGGTCCCCACGTCCTGGGGTCTCTTTTTCCTGAGCAGTTCAAACCGACCCTCACCTTCATTTCATGTTTTATCTCTTTCACCCATAAAGAACACCTTATACAGGGTTTCCCACCGTTTTCACGACCGAACTCACTTACCTCTCGGTGACTCGGGGTTCCGGTGCCACCCCGTCTGCCGGGGACCTCTAGACACAGACCACATAAGGTCGAGTGGAGGGACTCACGACCTCCCGTGTCCCTTCGTAAGTCTTTCGTAGGCACGATGACGGTACCTGTTGGTGGAGGAGACCGGGCTCACAGGGGAAGTCAAAATACACCTCTCGAAGGACCCGACTGCGGTCCACACCCCACGTGACAGGCACAGAGTACCACTCCTACGATTCCCGGAGCCTACACGACGACCCAGGAGTACCGGTTAGTCCACACCCGGTGGGGACACACTCCGGGAGTCCTGTGAGGACGAGGACTGAAACACCGGGTCCTACAGAACCTTCTCTTGGGGTCGGGGGCCACATACAGGACCCGGGTTCGACCCCTGTCGAACACACCACCCGTGGACCGTCCCGTCAGGTGGAGGAAAAAGACCTCAGAAGGGACAAGGAACACTCGGAGGTACACGGAAGAAAGGAACCTTCCTCAAAAGTGACGAGGAATCCGGGTCTTCGTGGGACAGGTAGTCGAGTAGGAGTGATCCCTGGTCTCTTTGTCTAGGGTCCTCGTTGTGTCGAGCCCGTAGGCCCCCCTCCCACCCCTACGGACGGTGGGTCTCACAGTATTTGTCGGAGGACCCTCGTCCCCAGTCTCCAGTGTACTTTGGTCTTCCCAGAGATAGTACCTTAGTAACACGTCCACGTTACTCGAGAACAGTGTCCGGATTGTATCGTGTTCCACGGTCGAACTATGTGCCGTCCATCTACGAGTGTGCCGGGAGTGGAGCCTATGCCGTCCCGCACAGGAGACGACCGTGGTGGCGGTGGGAGGGCCGGTGGGGTCGTAGCGACGTCGGACTTCCTCCCCACGTCTCGAGCGCCAAGTGTCACCACCCTGGTCGGTGGCGAAGATGAGCTGGTCCTTCTGGAACTCGACCACGGACCGTAAACAGTCACTGCGTCGTGTGCACACTATGCACTTTTACGTGTGAACTTGAACTCGAAACCACAGACGAAGTGGTGCAAACGACACTGTTTACCGTACCTTGGTGAAGTATCCCTTTTACGCAGAAAAGTCTTGTTTGTAGGTTTCTGTCTCTTTAGTCTGACTATTGAACCCCGACAGCGAACCGGTAGTCGGTCAAGATGAGTAAAGGAGGGAATAGTCTACACCGACGAGGGGACATCACCCGTCATCTGCGGGTCTCACTCTCGCCCGTTCAGGCCGGGACCCCGGTGGACGGTCTCTGCGAGTATCGAGTCCCTGGTGACGGGTGCGACCCCAGACAGCCCGAAACCGTCCCCTTTCACCCGTAGAGGTGGAGGAGTCGAGACGGAGGTCCCGAGGCAATTGACCAGGGATCCTACTTTCACCCTCCTCCTGCAAACCTCGTCACAAATGGGAGGAAGACCTTTTACCGGAGCTCGACGCCAAACTTTATTCTCTACGAGAAATTCCTAATCAACATAAAAGTTTTTGGTGTAGTTTGCCTTTTGGGTCTTGGTGTCTTTGAGACCCGAACCGGAACTCAGCCTTCTACAGCGTTACCACACTTGGTCGTCACTGGACGGCCCTCCACGGGCCCCCAGGCCAGAGTGGACTCAGTCGGTCTCTCTACTGTGGGACTACCTTTTCCTAGTCGGACCAAGGACTCAGATCCTCACGGGGTCTGAGTTTGCCGAGAGTGTCCATGGGAAGACCCTCCACCCGGGCAGGGCCTCACCCGATCGCACTCAGAACCGTGGACCCGAACCTCAGGAAGGGACCACGACTACCCCAAATCCCCTCGACACACTCTCACTTTCGCCCCCACACAAAGAGGAAATAGTCCTCCAAGACATCCCTGTCCGGTAGAATGTCAGACTACCACTTTAGGTCAACCGACTTGTGAACGGGATGGTTTCCCTCAAGAAAGACCCCTCCACCCCCCGTCGGAGTCTCTAGTTCTACCCCCGGACCTCCGTCGACTTCAGGTCCCCAGACAGGTCACGGTACCGGTGCTTCTCCAGACCCCCCACTGAAACGTCCAACTGTGACAGGAGTGAATTTACTGTACCAAGGTCCCGACAAAGAATAGAAGGGGTAGGGGGAAGGGTCCCTCCGGTGGTCAGTGGAACGAACAGAGAGTCGGAAACCCCAGAGTCTCGTAAAACGAACGTCGAGGTGGAGGTGTGAGACTAGTGAACCTCCTTTTAGTTTGTTCGGGGGGTTTCACGAGACGTATCCCTCCTATACTCATAAGTGTCGGGGACCTAGGTCGCACCCGTCCTCCAGAGAGAGACGACCAAGACCGGGCGGGACAGGCCAACTTCGTTCAACTCTGTCGGTCCACCCACCCCGAGACGGACATACTCTAGGTCTACCCCCCACGACCGTCCCTTCTACCCTGTGCCTTCCCCCCTTGTGACTCTTCCTTCACCCGGTCTCCTAGTATTTTACGAAACGACACTCAGTACTTACTCTGGCGGGAAACGGTAAAGGGGTCATTACCGGGACTCCCAAAGCCAACGACAATTTATAAAGACCAACAGTCGGACTGAGCAGGAACTTCTCCTCCCGTTCGTCCACACGACACACGACACGCCCCCGGAGTGCTCCACCGGGAGCAAGGGGTCGACGGGCCGGTGGACGGACGACACGGGACACCTGGGAACCCGTCATCGTGGACTGACAGTCGCCTCCGGGGAGTCCAGTACACTACACATGTTGCTCTAAAATTATTTTTGACAAATTGGGTCCGACGGAGGAAGAAGAGGGGGGTGAGGTGTGGAAGGGATGGAGAAGAAGAAGGAGGAACAGGAGAAAATTCTTTTTTCTCTTATCAACCCAGGTCCCCTCCGACCTCTTCTTCCCTCAGAGGGTCCCTCCTGTAGCCCAGGGTCCCATCCAGACTCTTTCACACCCCGGTGGTCCTTTACTCCGGTCTCCGGGAGAGAGTTAACACCATTTTATATGTCTTGTACTCACCAGTTAAAGATTGGTAAAGAGTCACGTGTCAACCCACCATAACTAATGTGAGTGCAACACGTCCATGGTGGTGGTAGGTGGAGGTCTGAGAACAGTAGAAGGTTTTGACTTCAGACTCCAACGTGTTGGAGAGGGTGGGGAGGGGGTCGGTAGCCATTCATTGGGGGTGGACTGGAGGGTAGAGACACCTGAACTGGTGAGATCCAGGGAGTACACTCATCTCTGTACTTCAGAAACAGAAAACCCTGACCGAATGGAGTAAATAGTATTTCAGGAACTCCAAGTAGGGACGACATCGTCCCCAGTCTTACAGGAAGAGCAAACCCGACCTATTAAAATGTGCGTGTGTGTCTGGTGTGAGATAAATGGGCAAGTGGACAACCACCTGTGGATCCACCAAGGATGAGACACCGATGACACCTATCTCGACGACACTTGTACCCACTCGTTTATAGACCAACTCAGGGGCGAAAGTCACCAAAACTCCTATTTATGGGTCTTCACTTTATTAACCTAATATATCATTAAGATAAAAAGTATAACACTCTTCTACAGTATGACATGAGGTATCACCACTGGTGTGGTGAAATGTGAGGATGGTTATCACTTGTTCGTAAGATTAAGGAGGTATAGAACCGATTTTGGACAAGAACAGGCAAGAACAAATAGAGATCCTATCATCGGTAGGAGTACCCACACTCTACCGTAAAGTCGTACAGGATGAGAGAAAACTGTCTTTCAATCTAGTGTGACGAAGAGACGAGTGTCGGGAGATCAATCGTGGTCGACGTCAGAAGGAGTGTCCGTGGACCCGAGACTCCCCCCAGGAGACCCCGGAGACCGGAGCAAAGGACCATCGGGGTGTGAAAGAGTCTGGGTGGGACCCTGGGCTACAGGAGGGACACTCTGAGGGAAGAGGTCGGAGGGGACCTGGGTTGATAAGACGAGACGACCCAACTCCCTTCAGTTTCCTCGGATCTAAAGTCAAAGTCAACGACTCTGAAGACGGAGAGGTTCAGTGGAGACGTCTCTGTTGAACAGATAAAAAGGACACTTCTGTCGTCGGAGAGTGGACCTGTGCGCTGCGGAGTGGGTCAGAGATCTAGGGAGTGGGACAGTGACCTAGGTGAGTGAACCAGTCACCTAGGGAGTGGGTCAGTCACCTAGAGGGTCGACCAGTGACCGACGGAGGAAGTGGGATAAAAAGTGGTGACCTCACGGTGGGGGACCTGGACCCCACGGACGACTGCGGGAACAAACGGCAGGTCGAAGTCCTCCATAGACGTGTCCCCTCCGCGCCCAGACGAGATGAGACATTTAACGGTCGTAGGTCCGGTGGTACCAGTTGGTCGTCCGCGAGTCATCAACGGTTTACTCACTTTCTTTCGTTGAAACGACTCGGTCTTTGACTAAAGTATCTGAATATTCAAAGATCCATGACTGAACGCTCCTCCAAAAAGATTTAAGATTAAAAATTACTTAAGAGGACCTAAAAGACCATACATTAGTATAGTAGATGTTCGTCCCTGGTAAGACGAGATAGGGGGAGAAGAAGTAGACAAATGTAGAGGTCACATTAAGACCTGTGGTCCCACCGTCCCGGAGCGAACGAACCGAGGAAGGAGGTCCATATGTAGGCTAGTATAGTTCCTGCACGGTGGAGAAGACTAAGATGAATCTTCAAAACCAATGTAGTTTTTCCTCCCTATTGTGGGACTTTGTGGAGAAACCGTAGAGTACCCGACTGCCAAAGAGACCCGAAGAACTACATCCCCAATACAATTACCCAAAGGATCTTGACCAGGTAGAAACGTGGAAATGGAAAGTCGGGGGTTTAGTGAGATACCACCTACGACCTCCGTCCTGGGGAGGAGAGGTCCTCGGCTCTTTGGGGGTGGAGGGGGGGGGTGTCGGAGTGTCCGAAGGGTCCCTCCTGAGTCCTACCGAAGAACGAAGACTTAGTTTGTTTACTTCTTATACTAAGTTAATCTCCGGCGTGTCATATTTGGGTCTACCTAAATATAAGTCGGTCCGTCTGTACACCCCGCTCCCCTTGAAGGAAGTGACGTCCCACCCTTCGACCGAAACTTCAGGCCCCGACCCGGGGGGCGTGACAGCAGTGGAGGGCGTCTACGGGGGGTCTACCAAGGGTGGTCTATAAAGTCCGAAGTCACCTCTTGTTTCGAGGGTTTACAAGTAGACCTTCGGGGACCGAGAAACGATACGACGGGCGTTCCTGTCTTCGACAACAGGGGTAAAGAAGGGAAGACTCACCCAACTGCCGTGGAGGTTCGGGTGTTTCACTGAGACTTCTTATCTATTTTAACTACTCCTCCACTTACATGACTTAGACACAGAGGGTTGGTCAGAGATCTCTCGTGACTTGTCTCTTTGTTCTAGGGGAAACAATATTAAGAGATACCGAAGGGAACCCGTCCTTCTATTCGGTCCTCCTCCTGCGACATACTAAAGAACCAACTCTTCCTACCTGCACACACCCTGGTTCGAGTAGCCCTCCCTGGCGGACGGCGGGACGTCGGGTAGGTCGTGACTCGACAGGACAGACGTGAGACCAGGGACGTAGACGAGACGAGGACCCACCCATGATGTGCGACCAGGGGCGCAGAGGAGGCGAGGACCACCCACGACCGACAGGCTATTCCGACGACACAAGTCTCGGCCCTCGGTCCCTAGATCTAGTGACGAGAAGCTCCTGTCCCTGTCTCGTCTGACAAAGAAAGAGAGGGTCTGGACGTAGAAACCCTGTAAGTGGGACAGGAGAAAAAACGAACCCAGACCAGAAAAAGAAAAGAAGAAGAAATTGATAACTTGGATGAAGCATAAATAAGATCCTAACTCGTTTTCTCGTTTATACAACATCCATTGCTCTTGGTGCAAAGAGTGTCAACCTTTTCTACACTTATTCGACTCCCCAACCGACCTCGTCCGGGACGTCACACCCCAACCGAAGACTCTAGACTCTTGTTTCAGTGTAGAAACCATATGTCCGTGTTTCAATCTATAAACACCCGTCTTTGAACCATCCACTGTATCTTCAGTGACGTGTGTTCCAACCTGATAAATTGTTTTCGTCGACCCTGTCTACCAATAGGTATACTTTTGTTTATTTTTAGTACCGGACAAAGTATACATTGTTTTTGCTTAAAGTCAATTGTGAATTTACACTTAAAATTTTTTTTAACCTTTTCTAATATTGTCGTGTAGTAATACAGGAAACCTCTCTTTAAAAAAATTTTTAGTTCTGTCTTTTTGTGTTCGTTAGATAATTTTACACCGAGTCGACCATTTGTTAGACGGACGTTATGCCCTCTGGACCCAAACTAGGGACACAACCCTTCTAGGGGACCTCTTCCCTTTCCGAGGGGTGAGATCATAAGACCGGACCTCTTAAGGTACCTGAAGGTACATCTGGTACCCCAACGTTTCTCAACCTGTGCTGACTCGCTGAAAGTCCCGAAGGGGCTATCGAGTCAACCATTTCTTAGGCGGACGTTATGTCCTCTGGGGTCAAGCCAAGGACCCAGCCCTTCTAGTGGACCTCTTCGGTCTCCGATGGACGAGGTCATAAGAACCCGAAAGGAACACCGAGTCGACCATTTCTTAGGTGGACGTTATACCCTCTGGGACCAAACTAGGGTCCCAACCCTTCTAGGGAACCTCTTCCCTTTCCGAGGGGTGAGGTCATAAGACCGGACCTCTTAAGGTACCTGACGTATCAGGTACCCTAACGTTTCTCAGTCTGTGCTGATTCACTGAAAGTGTTATGTAAACTAGGGTTATTTTACTCTTTAAACTTAATAGTTTTCTGTAATTTTTTTACTTTTATTTCAATGTCGGACCTTCTTTTACTGACACTGTGTGACTTCATCGATTCCTGTTCGTAGGTCGTACACATCTTTGGTGACCCAGACTGGTAGGATCCTCCTGTCACACAAGGTGTCCTATCGGACACAGCCCACCCTCGACGAGACCCTCCCTTCCCCCCTCCAGTCCACCACCCCCTAACTACTGACCAACACCCGCCGTCTCGAATGTTATCATTCTTTCGGTCCCGTTCAGGTCCCGGACGTCTCGCGAATCTACTACTCCGAAGACTTGGCGTCGGACCGACCGCACCCTCCGTTCTCCACCCCCCACCCCCCTTCGCCCCTCCCCCGGTCCGGGGCTCCCCCAGGACTTTGTCAGAAATTCCCTGTTGTTCAGTCCTCTGGCGGGAGGTCCCTTTCCCTGGCAGGATCTACTCGTCTTTGCCTTTCAGAAGAACTTTGTAGTAAACCTGAGCCCAGAAACATAAGGAAACGAGGGAAATTGACTTTCTCAATAATCCAACGAAGACTTTTCCTTCTTCTTTAAGCGAGTTTACACATAACAAAAAAGGACAATTAATACGAAAAGATTTTCAATTTCGTAGGACTGGACCGGAGTCTAAGGGTTGGTGGGGCGGGGGTAGAACGGGCGAAGGAGGGGAAGGGGGGATCTTCTGGTCGACGACGTTGGTCCCCAGACGAACCACCCCCGTCTCGTCCCCCTCCCACCTCGGACACCTATGGTGAAAAGAGTAACCCCAAAAAAAAAAAAACACCGAATCTATCATTTCTTAGACGGACGTTACGTCCTCTGTGTCCAACTCAGGGACCCAACCCTTCCAGAGGACCTCTTCCCTTACCGATGGATGAGGTCATAAAAAGGGACGTCTTAAGGTACCTGTCTCCTCGGACGACCTGATATCAGGTACCCAAGCGTTTCTCAACCTGTGTTGTCTCACTGATTGTGACGAAATGTTTCTAATCCTCTTTGTTTATTAAAGGAAATTTTTTAACCAAGACACCGAACAAAAGAAGAGATCTGGAAACCTTTTTTTAAGTCGCCATGACACACTTCCCCTTTTTTTTTCAATTATTTTGAGAAGGGTCGAAAGTAATACAAATATAGGTCTTCTCTCACCTTTTTAGTCGAAAAGTCCTAGTGACTGGGACACCGTCAAACCCGCACGAGGACAGACACAAATCTTTCGGACAGTTCTGACTAACTTAATAGATTAATTTTCTTACCGGTGTTTCCCGGACAAATGAAACCGGGTCCGTTCCAGTCGGGTCGGTCGGGGAGGGGTCAGGACGGACAGGAGGGACAGGACGCTCCCAGAGAAGGGGAGTCCGGGGGGTTTCCTGAGTCGAGACTTATTTGTACACTCCCACCCTGGGTGTAGGTGACTACCCCAATCCTGAGTGAGGTCACCCCACCTCCGTCACGAAATCCAGTGACCCTGGAACATGAACGGTCCTAGATAAGTGACGTCTCTCCGTGGGACACTTTTTACCTCTGTTAGTACTGTAAATAATAAATAAATAAATGAATAAAAATTTAAAAATTAACTTCATAGTAACTAAATATTACACAATTAATGACTATGTGTCGTTTCACTGAGTCAATATGTATGTATATGTATGTGGAAAAAATAAATTAACCCCATAATAACAAAATATTACAGTACAATTCACTTTTTCGATCGAATTTGAGTTGTAAGTTTTTTGATTCTAATACCGTAGACCGAGGTAGTGAAGTACCGTTTATCTACCCCTTTTCACCTTTATCACTGTCTAAAATAAAAGAACCCGAGGTTTTAGTGACACCTATCACTGACGTCTGTGTATTAATTTTCTGTGAACGAGGAACCTTCTTTTCGATCCTGTTTGGGTCTATCGTATAATTTTTCGTCTCTGTAGTGAAACGACTTTTCCAGGGATAACAGTTTCGATACCAAAAAGGTCATCAGTACATACCTACACTCTCAACCTGGTATCTCTTCCAACTCACGGATTCTTAACTACGAAGTTTAATACTACGACCTCTTCTAAGAACTCTCAGGGAACCTGTCGTTCCTCTAGTTTAGTCAGTCAGGATTTCCTTTAGTTGGGACTTATAAGTAACCTTCCTGACTATGACTTCGACTTCCAGGTTATGAAACCAGTAGACTACACTTCTCGACTAAGTAACCTTTTCTGGAACCACGACCCTTTCTGACTTCCGTTTTCCTCTCCCCCCTGGTCTCTTACTCTACCAACCTACCGTAGTGACCGAATTATCTGTACTCAAATTCGTTTGAGACCCTCTATCATTTCCTGTCCCTTCGACCGTACGACGTCTGGTACCCCAACGTCTCAGCCTGTACTGAATCGATAACTTGTTGTTATCGCCTCGGGTCAGAGGTCTCGGTCCGACGATTCTTTTCTGAGGATAACAGGGTTCGTGAAACGTCTACCTTTGGAAACCTTTCGGCCCAGAATGTGCGTCTACGAACTTTTTGGAGGGAGACACACCGTTACCGAATAAGAATGGAGCCCGTCAGGTATCAAGTATTTATTTTTCCGTACTAGTGACTACGTTAGTTCATCGGAGTTTCTACTCGTCTACGTCAACCTGTGCTTTTATATATAATATAGCGTTACAAACTAAACATGAGTAACGATGATTATATTTTCAAGACAGTGACTACCAATGAGAGTTTTAATGTGACCTTCAATTAAAGTAAAACTTTATTAATTCCCACCAAAATATATTATAGAGAAGTTCACAACCTCCCGTCCCTCTTACTTAATTTTGTTTGTTGTGGACCTTTATGAGCCCAACCAGATTTACTAGTCTTTCTACCTCGTCGTAACCAAGGAAACCAGATTTCGGTGTGTCTATGCACGTCAAAGACTCCTAATTCTTTATGTTTAGGTATGTGAGGTGTTTAAGGTGACTCCAACTTGGAGTGGAGTATTTATCTGCATTCCGAAAATTTTGACTACGAGCCTGTAAGGTCGATGTACACTATTTGGGAGTGACGGGTACCGAGATGCTCAGATCACCCGTAATTCCCTTTTCGGGACGGACGAACCCAACGGGGCAGTCTTTTAGGTAGAAGGGGCGTTACTCCCCTCCGTCGGGGACGTTGGTTTAGAAGGGAGGAAAATCACTCCGGAACTTTGTTGACGGGGGACCTCTCGTGTCATTCCGGGACTACCGGACCCTCCTGAGTCTGGAAAGACCAGACTCCCCTCTCAAATTCGCCTATTCTGGGAGTTGAGGACTGGGGGTAATAGTAAGTGACAGAACGACACTCAGGTGCGTGTCGGTCGGACCTCACAAGGGTCCACCCTTAGACGAAGGGATTGGGGTGGGGACGTTGGGGAGGAGGACGGGGGGACGAGGGGAGGGGGGAGGGGAGGGGAGAGGACGGTAGGGGGAGGAGGACGGGGGGTGAGGGTAGAGGGGAGGGTAGGGGGAGGAGGACGGAGGGGGTGAGGGGTAAGGGGAGGGTAGAGGGGAGGACGGTAGGGGGAGGAGGACGGGTGGGGACGAGGGTAGAGGGGAGGGTAGGGGGGAGGACGGTAGGGGGAGGAGGACGGGGGGTAGGGGGGAGGACAGGGGAGAGGACGGTAGGGGGAGGAGAACGGGAGGGGTAAGGAGAGGAGGGCAGGGGAGTGAGAGAGTCCGGAAAGGTCACCCTACTTCGAGACGAATCCTGTACGTCCCCGGTACATCACTGGGTTCGTCTGCAGGGGTCCGGTGAACGTACTCCACCCCCCCCCCCACCTCTACCCTCCTCTCACACCCGGTCCCGTGGTGTCCCCTGTACCGACCCTACTCCTCGTTTCGGACGTCTCTGACCTCGTCCTGACCCGTCCCACGGACGGGGAGACCCGAAGAGCCAGTACCGTACTCCACTGGCCGGAGACACCAGGACCTCTTGTCCCTGGAGTCGAGGTCGTCGCTCACGGGACCCCTAGAGTCCCTTAGCAAAAGGGAGGTGTCCTGAGTCCGAGGAAGAGACAGTTGTCTACCTTATCTTGGATATTGGAAGCTCCAAAGACGGCCAAGACGGGGAGACACATGGGGTAGGACTGGGTCCGGTTGGACTTCTCGGAGGAAGGAACCAAAGAATGAGTTCCTCCCCCCCTCCCACCCGGACCTGAATGTGCATGTCGACGTGTCAGATTGACGTGTGCCTTCGGACCTAAGACCTACGTCAATCACATGTTGGTACCGTACTCCCCGGTCCACCAGGACCCTGGTGCACCTCGACATTAGGAGTACGGAGAAACCTCGTCGAAGTAAGTAGTTGCGAGTCAGACGTCAGGGACGATTAGGAATTTAAGACTGAGTGGACCCGACTCTGGAAAGAAGAAACCTACCCCTTAAAGGTAAACAAATTCGCCAACGGAGAGTTATAAAACCACGAATTGAAAACTCCTAAAAAGACGAAAATCCTTTTCGTCTTTTTAGGAGAAATACTCGAATTGAGAAGACCCTTTCTAGTCTCAATGGTGGATACGACCCCTTTACAGTCCAGGTGGAGACTAGTGTTTTTCGGTGGTGGTAACGACCCCTTTTAATCACACTTTACAGGGTGGAGGGGTGAACGGACGGGACTGAGACACGTGGCTCCCGTTTTCAATGTCGCCTTTGGTGTTATAACGGGGATCCCTATCTTGTAGACCCGAAACAGAAGGCTGTCGTAAATAATGACAGAACCCTAAGCCACACGACTAAAAACGGGTCGTTTGCCACAGTACCAACACTCGCTCCATTGTCCATTCCGACACCCCAGTAGCGAGCGGAGGGGTGGTGGGAGATGGACCTGGAGGACCTTGGAGTCAGTCACGTCGGCCCCGTCCATCCTGCACCAGTGGGAGGAGACGATCAAAGCTCGTAGAACCTACTCGAAACTCGAAAGGAGTGACCTAACAGTCGAGGAAACCTAAAAGCCGGACAGGGTAGTACGTGTCATATATTTGAAACTAGGACGGGGGGTCGTGCCCCACCCCCCGACACCTAGTGCTCGTCCTGGCGGTCGAGTGAAACGTCTCGGGAGTAACAGAGTAAATATTTTATTCCCATTGTAGTCAGAGGACCCCAATTACACTCCCAGGTTACCCCCGACAGGACGTGTAGTCTCCGTGTAGGAGAGATAGTCTCTCCCACGCCAAACGGTCCTTCGTCTGGACCCAGGGGTCCCGAGTCCCCAGGGAGACGTGTGGAACAGACCACAGAGTCTTCCTTCCGAGTCCATTTTTGAAGTCCCCGGTCCTGACCGACGGTAAGGGGGGTTGGAACTGATCCTACCCCCACGACTGTCGGTCGTACTGTGTCACCGGTCTCGCTACACCTGAGACGTCACCCGCCGGGACACTTGGTAGATGAGGAAGCAGGGGGTGGTGTCACCGAGTAGTGGGACGTGTAACGTGGAGCCACCCACACCCCTAGAGGACCACCTGGTACACAAGGGAATGAGTTCGATAGTTGTCCCTCGTTTAGTTCAGTCGTTCAAAGTCGGGTTTGGGAGGGGATCAAGAGAACGAGTACTGGACACAGATTGGCACGTTCCGAAAAACGTAAGTCAGTGCCTATGGCCTCTACCCTTTCTGAAAGTTGAAACCAGTCAAATGTGTGTTTCCTTTACTTCAGGTCTCTCCAACCTGGTGAACGGACGCCAGTGTGTCACACAATGAATGTCTTGACTCTAACCTGGGAAAACCGAAAGTCGGTCAGAGAGGGTGAAGAGACACGAAGACCTAGTTCACTACACGTGTCACTCCTATTAAATCTTAACTTATATAGGACACGCGTCAAACAGTCGTGACGACATCCGTTATTCCACACGCCACGTCTCGCCCATGTCTCCGAGTCCCTAAGACTCAGGGTGGGGACGGACGGGTGGTCGGCCCGAGGACCCGGTCAGTGAGACGGAAAGACCCGGGGTAAAAAGACAAAATTTTATTTTTTTAAACCTAAGATTCCGGAGAAGGTCGGAGTCTTTAACCTTAGACAAGGATTTAACCGAACTCGGTGTGAATCGCTTTCGAACACTAAATTTCCACAATGGACTACTTGTGACCCAGAAAGACCTCTTCCCAACAATGAGTGTCTTCTCCAACGAGACTATTAAAGTCTAAAGGGTACAGTCAGACAAACCTCCACTCGACCAAGAGACTCCGACATGTCGGAACCTGGTGTCTTCGTCTCCCACGACCGTCGTAGATGTGCCTCCGGGTACTGCACGCAGGGTTCGTCTTACCGGACACCGGAACGGGTCCTCGGGCCGTGTGGGAGTAGGTCCGGCCCGGGGGCCCCGTCTTCCTTCTCTACGACCCCGGACTTTCCTGTCACTAGTATTTGTGTCCGGGAACGGGACTTCCTTCCCAGGGGGGTGGAAGTCGAGGATGGAGGCAGGTGGAGGGGGTGTCTGGCCGGTTGCGGGGTCCCGGAGAGTGACAGGTGTCCGACTCTCTTCCGAGTACTCGTGCCTGCCCGGTTTTACTCCGGGTGCGCCAGTAAGTACAAGTCGTTCCCTCGCCAGAATACTTATTAAGTCCCGACGATGTCTAGGTGCGTCGAAGGGGTGTAACGGACGAATGTCCCTCACGAGGTATCTACAAATCACTTACTGACTTATTTAATTGTATTTTTACTCATAAGACGTTGTCCAAAACCATAAAGATAAACGTGTAGACAAACAACTTACCAGACTCCTAGGTGTCGGCGGGAGTATTTTACCACTTCCGTGCGTGCCGGGTCTCTGGTACGGGTGGTCCCGAATGTACCGAGGGACGAGAAGTGGGCCGTCGTCGCTGACCCTCGGACTCGGGAAACGGACTTCGGGTCGTCGAATCTTGGGGTTCCGAGGACTGTGTGTATGAGATACGACTTAGACCCACCAAGGTGTGAGTAAGACCCAACACTGACAGAGGGGACCGGAACCAGTCTTGACGTCTCCCGTACCGGGGCCACTGCGAGTGTGGGAGGAAGGACCCTGGACACTGGTGTGGTACACAGTACAAACGTCTGTCAATGAGTGGTCCCAAGAACCGAAGGAATTAGTAGCCCTAAGGTAGTCTCTGGACTGTTCTTTAAATCCGGTCAGAAATGGCCCCGGGACCGATACCCCGAAAGCACCACCGAGTCTACCATTTCTCGGACGGACGTTACGTCCTCTGGACCCAAGTTAGGGACCCAGTCCTTCTAGGGGACCTCCTCCCTTACCGTTGGTAAGACCATAAGAACGGACCTCTTAGGGTACCTGTCTCCTCGGACCGCCGACATCAGGTACCCCTGTGTTTCTCAGTCTGGGTTGACTTGTGTGTGTGTGTTCTATATCTCGATGATCGGGTGTAAGTCGTTTCAGAACCCTCTACGTCGACCTTTTAATGAAACCCTTCATATGTCAGTTCTATAGAGTACCGTACAATTTTCTTTTTAGAATTATAGTTTCGTTTCGTTTTTTTTTTTTTTACCGTAGACATATAGGTAGTCGATGTGTCTACTCCTCCAACCTTAAAATCGACCTCAGACCTCTCTCCCCTAAAGGAAGTTACAGTGAAGGAAGAGGGGCCCTAAATTTACATCTTTGACAGGTCTCTTGTCGACTCAACCCCACTCTGTCCTTATGACTCAGAGGTCGTCCGAGTCTCGGGTGGGACGGTAGGTCAAAACCGAGACGGGACGAGTCGATACACCGAAACTCGTTCACCGAATTGAAGAGACACGAAGTCACAGGAACAAGAGTTCACAACAATACTTCTACCTTCCCTAAATTTATATAGGTATACATAACAACCTCTTCCTTTACCGTTGGGTAAGGTCATAAGAACCGACCTCTTAGGGTACCTGTCTCCTCGGACCGTCCGATAACGGGTACCTCACCGTCTGTCTCCTCGGACCACCCGATGTCGGGTACCCACCGTTTCTCAGCCTGTGTTGACTCGTACGTATGTACGTATACATTGTACAAGTCTTAAAACGGACCTTGTTCCGTTCACACAACACATACACACCCGACAAGGACATCCCAGCATACATTGTCCCGGAAGTGTGACTGACCCACTACGACTGAAGGGTTGTCAGGAGAGGTAGTTTACTCGACCGTCCTGGCCCAATCCCCACTTGGGACCCTGGGCGAAAGAGTGGACTCCGAGAGACAGACCATGGAAGGTGGACTGAGTCGGGAAGAGCCCAGAGAGACCTCGGACACCCGTCACCTTAAGAAACTCGTCCACTCCGGTGGCGGAAGAAAGAGTACTTGGTCCTAACGACAATGTCTACCTATTTGAAAATTTTTTTATGTAGACATAAATCACGAGTCATAAATTTTCAATACGGTTAACGAAATCACCGAGTTCTAGTCGGTTTCTGTTTTCCCCGTTTTTAAACGGAAAGTTGTCTCACTAGGTTTTTCGACTTTAAGGGGAACGGGGCGGGACATGGGTATCCGAATAAATACCGAAAGAAAAGCCTTAAGGAAGGAAACCACCACTTCTGTCCGTGCCGCGGAAACTTCACCCGGTCTGTACAAAAGACGTGCACACTCGCCGACACCAGAGACGTCCGGACCCCGTCTATTTGACCAAGGGGATGCCAAAGGTCGGTAACCACTTCCTAGGTGTAGGACGTCCTGGTACGTTTGCTAAACTAGCACCGTCTGTTTATTCCCCCAAAGTGTACGTCGGGGAGTCGGGGACCCTCGCGACCGGAAGTCCGACGACGGCCGAGACACGGGGTCCTGGGTGGGTGACGTGACCGGGCGTCCGAGTCGTAACGAGAGGCAGGACAGACGCGGTTTCACCGACGGTACAGTCTTCGACGAGACGTAGTCAAGGTACAACTCCTTCGTTCACGGTGTCGTGTCTCCTTGCTCGTGTCCCCGACCCAGGGGTGCACAGTCGGGTCCAGGGCCAGGGTTCGTCTCGCAGGTGGAGCCCTAAGACAAGGGTAGCGCCACTACCCAACCAGGATGACTTGAAAACCGGAAAGGAAAGGACGAGTCTCGTCTTGGATACTAAGACATTAATGTACAGTTAATTACACTGTTGAGTGCCTGGTTCATGTTGGTTGTACGTCCTCCGGGAACCATTTGAAACGACGACACTGAGAGTACTAGTGTACACCGAAATTTGTCCCTAAAGTTTCCTCAAGGGACCACCGGATAACCAATCCTAGATCTGAGAGTGACGAAGTCAGACACCAGTCCTTTGACTCTAGGAGGTTCGGTGCCGGTTTTTCTGAGTCTTTTGGTACTAAAGTCTCTTTTTGTCGGAGACTCTACCGTAGTCACTGAGAGGAGATACGTCAGAACAGGTCCTGAAAAGGAAAGAGACTCAATTATAAGGATTGTGAGAGGGCAGACATGGGTGACTCCGGGGGTATAGTACAGAGAGGAATGGATGTTTCAGTTATAGGTTCTTCAACCGAACCGACTGAAAAGGATTGAAAGGAAATTGGTGACTGGGAGGTGACGTCACAGACGGTGATCGTCGGTGACCTTGGCACCGAAGAAGGGTGTCGGTACGGGAACCCTTCGTGGAACCGCGGAGATGACGAGACCCAGTACGCCGGGGCGCCGAGACAGACGGGACTGGTGACACTACAGGTCTTCCCACCGGGGACCTGTCTTTCAATCTGTCAATACGTAACAAGTAAATTAATACATCGTGAATTTAAATTTCGTCGATAGTTTTTTGACAAGTCATACTGACGTGGTGGACCCACACGCATAGATCACAAAAGTTAACCTTTCCCATACTTTAGATTTGTGTCTCGTTCTTAAAGACTACTTTTAAGTCGTAGACTTCCCTCTACACGACTTCCCATTTTGCGTGTGGTCCAAAGACGCTAGACAAAGCTTTTCTTCTAGCATTTTAGAGGGTCATGTCAAATATACCTAATGTAAAACTCTAGTATTATAAAACCGACACACCCTAATTTGTGTTAAATAATAATTGTAAGTAAAGTGGACAAACTGAAAGAAAAATTACACCGATGATTCATCTTGGAAACACCAACCGTAAAATAAAACTCTTGTAAATTCTAGATTAGAGAACAACAAATCAACGCTTCAACACAGACTGAGAAACCCTGGGGTCCCTGATCGAGCGGGTAGAGGAGACAGGTACCCTAAGAGGTCTGTCCTTATAACCTCACCCAACGGTACGGGAAGAGGTCCCCTAGAAGGGGTGATGGTCCCTAACTTGGACTTTGAGAATACAGAGAACGTAACCGTCCACCCAAGAAATGGTGATCCTTCTGGGAACATAATTAATATATGTGTGTTAGTTATATAAGATAACTTTAAATTTTGGTATTGTCATTTTAACAAGGCCACTCGTAGTTTGAACATGCTTTCAGGACAGTTGGTCTACACCTTAAAACGACCGTAAAGGACCCTATCGCTCTGAGGACCTAAGAGGAGGGGAGTGTTACCTCGAAGACGAGGTAGGTAGTCCTACCGGACCTGTGAGGTTAGTTGATTCCTTTATTAGTCGTGGTGCGAGAGTCCCCTAGACAACTAAAGACCAGGTAAACAATAAGTATTGTCTAGTCTGCCAAAGGTGGGTAGACCTGTCCAAAATAAGTAGTCACACGCACAGTGTGCACACGTGTCTTTTTTCTGAACGGTCCAAAGTAATTCGTCTCAGAAGTTCCTCGTGTACTCTACAAAACAAAGAAAATCCTCTTTTGGACCACTCGTGGCGGAAACTAGACCCGTGCTCTAATCACCCCACAGTCTACCTCGTTGCAAGGCTACAGTGTCCACTTTAGCGACTCCGACCCGACGGGTCCTCACTACAATCAAGTTATTGGATTTCGGTGTACGTCCTTCTCCCTTTCCGGAAGCGTAACTTTCGGACAGGTATCAAACGACCTGGTTACTGTCCTCCACTTAAAGTCAAACAGTTAAAACATTCACACGAAGCCCCGTTCTGAGCCACTGACCCGTTCTTTGTTCGTAATAAAATGAGTACATGTGCAGAGACTTTTTCAGGGACTTCAACCATACTTTCTCCTGTTCTATCTCTCACAATTTCTTCAGTAAGTTTTGTCCGGTACCACGGGTCTGGACCTGGAATTGGGCCCCTCCGTAGTTGAAAGGAAGTTGGTCCCTTAAGAAAGTCCGACACAGACTCCCCTATTGACACCTGTCTGTCCAGGGTCCCCACTACCCACTGGGTGGCATCCACACAAAGTGACTTCCTCACTGGGGACACACTGAACTTTCCTCTGCGCTCCACCACCGACGAAGGAACGAGTAGCCTACCGCATCCAGTTCGGTCTCCGGTAGTGGACGGCCGACGGAACAGTCCCCCGTCGACTGTCTGGTCCCGTCGAGACCCAGGGTCCGTAGAGGAGCAGTAGTCACAGAGGACGCCCAGTGGGTGCACTAGGGTCGACCTCTCTGCCACTACGACAGGAACAGACAGAGGGACCGTCCCGGGAGAAGAGAGAGACCCCGGGTCGGGACGACTGGAGACCGACTCGTGGTCGGGGTCTCTACCGAGTGACCCGAGACCCGGGGCAGAACGTTAATTGGGGTTAAAGGTTTTGTCGAGTTCATCAGACACCGCCCTTGTGTGGAAACTACAAAGACCCTTCTCACGAGACCCCTCTTTCCGCCACCCGAAAAGAGACGGGGTCTCTATTACTGTCCTCCGCTCTCACACGTGACCTCCGACCAGGTCCTTGTACGGCGACCCCACCCACAGACTGGAACCAGCGGCATTGATTTCTGGTCCCCCGCAGACGGAGCTTCTTAGAACCTTAGTCCATTCGACAGAGAAATGGTGCACATACTACAACGACGAGCCGTCGAGGATTGTCCTCTGGTCTAGAGTCTTGTCACTACCAGCTCCGTTTACTGGGACCAAGTTCGGGGTTTGGGTGGACGACGACTGTTGGGAACTGGAGACTGGTGGGTGAATGAGTGGAGTTAGTTTTATACTCCCTTTCTCGTTAAGACCACAATGTCCAATAAACCTATAATTTCGGTGTACTAAAAACGAAGTTACGGTGCGTGTTTCACAATGTGTTTACAAGAGAAACAACTACAAGAAATTTTCCCGAAAGGACCACCGAGTCTACCATTTCTTAGGCGGACGTTACGTCCTCTGGACCCAGGTCAGGAGCCCACCCCTTCTAGGGGTACCTCTTCCATTACCGTTAGGTAAGGTCATAAGAATTTTATCATCTTGTTACCCAAATGTGAATAGAAAGAGATTGTTACAACACCTTCCTTTCTGTACCTACGTAACTTTCAGTTTGGTGTGAGTTTTGTCGTCCACTTTTAGTGGTGGTAAGGGACCACTGGTCGGTAGCTTCTGTGACCCCACCTACAGCGTCCGAATAGAGACGGAGTAGACTCCGTCCGGGTCGGACCTAGTCACCCTTGGAAGTCTCTCTTTGTCCGTCCCTGGTTATGTGTGGCTAGGAGTACATCTTCCCTCTCTTTGAGGGGTCGAGTTTCGGTCCCTTCGGTCCAGGAGTTCCGGACGGGGTGAGGGTTTCTCTTTCCTACCCTAGATAATAAAATTTTCTATATTTCTGGTTTGAGTTCGTCCTAGGACGTACCTTCAAAGATGGTCCGACACAAAGAGTTTCTGAGGAAGAGTGCTAGTAAAGTTTAGTCGACTTAAGTATTTTGAAATGATACGCCACGGCTGGAGGTGAGTAAGTCTCCACAAGACTCGTCTCAGACTGTGAATAGTCTTACGACACTAGACTCCTGCGTCCCGTCGCGACACCTGAAACAAACCACTGACGTAAACGTCTGCTCCAGGTCACTTTTAGACAGGACAAGAACTTCCGGGTGGACGTACCCCACCCTCGTGAAAATGGAGACTCGCGTCCGGGCTACCACAGGGTCGACCGCACCACTAGCGTCCTGTCCGACCAGACGTGGTCCTCCCACCCCTCTCCTACACTCCTGTCCACCGTCTCCCACCTTCGTTACTGAGGTCTCCAAACCCCCTGTCGTCCCGGGGTACTCTCCGAGGGACCTCACCCGTCAGTACTCTGTCCCTCCGACGACAAAGTCTGTACACCGGGGGACGTTTGACCGTGGGTGGGGAGTCTTGGTGTCAAACACCCCGGTGGTCACACGTCTAAGACGACACCGGGGAGGGGCGACCCTCCCCAAGACTGGTCACACCGGACGCCGCCCGACCCTGCAGTCTGTCCACGAGCCCCAGTCAACTCCCCACCTCCACTACGTCCCCCATCCCCCAGTAAGTCCTTCCACGATCCCCCAGTCTGTCCCCACCCCCTACTCCGTCCCTAGTCCCCCAGTCAGTCCCACACTCCTCACTCCGTCCTCGACCCCTCAGTCCGTTCCCCTGACTACGGGACCCCTCAGCACCCAGGACTCCTCCGTGGTCAGAGGGAAAGACAGAGGTCAATAGGACGACTCCTCGAGACGTCCCTGCAGTTACGGTCAGGTCGGGCTCCTCTGTGAGGTCTCTGGGGGTGTGAAACGTGTGCCATCCCAGAAGCACCCGCAAATAGGTAGACTCGACAAATAAGGATGCACCACCCAGGATAGAGTCGGGCCGGTAGGGTCACCTATCCTTAACTGAGGAACACGGTCTTTACGAGTACCAATTGTCCAGGGGACTAGAAAAAGTCAGTGAACTCTGCGAAAAACGAAACATTAAATTTTTCGGGTGTTCAAGTCAAATTTCTCGGAGAGTCGACACGTCCGTCCTCCTCGGGCCCCTGGGGTGGACGAGTGTCCAAGGAGCCCTCTCAAGCCTGTTCTCCACTCTTGGGTGCAAGTCCCTCCGACTCTTTCGTAGAAGGAAGAGGGGCCCCGACCCCACCCCCCTGCCCCTCATCTCGCCCCTCGGAACAAAGGACCTGGGGACCAGAGGTGACGTCCAGTTGTAGTCGAGGACCTCCACTGGAACAAAGATCAGTCCACTAACGACGGTCCTCGGGTCCTCGACCGAGGGTCCACCTACTTTCGACCCTCCTCCCCCACCTCCCGTCCTACCTCCTCCCGATCCCACCCTCCCGACACTCGGGTCCGAGGGATACACTCGTTTACAATGTCTAAACACACGTTTAGTGGTTCTGGAAAAAGAAAAAACCTGAGACTCTTAATAAAAAAAGAATTAGATAAATAAAAATTAACTTCCTATCAATTTTATAACACAACCAAAGACGGTATGTTGTAGTGACTCTAAAATTGATACACATAAAGTCGTCAAACTCAATTTTCCAATCTGGTCTCCGACCCGGACGATCACACACAGTCGGTCGTCGACGACAACGGGGTCGCCCAGTCTAACAACCTAAACCTTCACGTACATACCTCTAGCGATCTAGATTGGGAAGTGACAATCTACACCCTACTGGGTCCGTGTCCCTCCCCTTGTGTAGGAGACTATGTCGCAGGGGACTGAGGGATGGGGGTGCGGACCGAAGGAGTCCCGACACCAGGACGGGTACGTCCACCGGAGGACGGTCTCACTAGTCTCTACGGACCGTAGTCCCCCCACGGAAACGACCTTCGACTCGACCTTCTTCGCTCCCGCCCAGTCCGGGACGAAGGTCCCGCCTCTACCCCTCCACTCTCGGAGACGAACAGGGGGAGAGACACCGGGGGCGGCCTTCGTCGTCCTCTCGAAAGTCGTCGGCACCCCTTCGTGTGTACCCGACCGCGGAACACAGGAAAGGTCCCGTAAACTAATCGAAGGAGCTGAAATATATATCAAAAGGTCCTTGTCCGACTACTCGAAGAGTTGTGTCCCTATAATTATGGGGTTCGTTTCGTGTACTTCCTTTTGTCGGTGGTCCCACCCTGACAGCCCTCTACCCCTCCCCCTCCTTCTCTCCCTGAGTACCTGTACCTCTCTTCCTTGTGTCCGTGCGGTCCCGTGGACGACGCCTAACGTTTACTAGACAAGATATTCGTCGAATTCTAGGGTCCTAAGAGATATCGGGTGTTCCACTGTCCTTTTCAATGAAGACTACTAACATAAAGTATATTACAGTATTGAAATGTATAATAACAGACTATGAGTCACCTGTCCTCAAACTCGTTTGTGGTCCTCTACCACTTCCTGTCCCTTAGGACCGCACGACGTCCAGTGCCCCAGTGTTTCTCAGTCTGCACTAAATCACTGACTTGTCGTCGTAGGCTATGAGTCGGATAACCCCAGTCGTCATCAAAGGTGAGGGTCCACCGTGTTCACCATTTCGTGGGCGGACGGTTACGTCCTCTGCATTCTTGGAGTCCAAGCTAGGGACCCAACCCTTCTAGGGGACACCCTGGTCCGCCCGTACCGTTCGGTGAGGTCACAAGAACGGACCTCTTAGGGTACCTGTCTCCTCGGACCACCCGATGTTAGATACCCCCAGCGTTTCTGAACCTGTACTGACTTTACTGAATCGTACCGAATCGAGGACGTCCAACGATTGAGAGGTAGTACCACAGTTCTCCTGGACTCTACCTCGGAGTCGAGTCGGACACGTCTCCGGCTCGGTAGGGACTTCCCGTCCCGTGACAAAATCTTTCTGTTAGACCTCCGTCGAGGTGTTACCTTTTAGGGACCAAGACACTCGTAGGTCCCAAATTTTTTTTTTACACCTGAATAAAGGAGATCCTCCGTACTTACTTTTTATACCGGAAATAACGTGTTGACCTTTTGATTGATTGTACCTCGTTTCCTTCTGACAGAAAAGAATTGATTCGAACAGTTCTTTTGACAGTTCGGAGTCGAAGCCCATTCGCCGAAACGAAAATAGGACCCACTTTTGAACTTTCATCGTTCACTCGAACAAGAGTCCCTGTGAAACACATAAACACACACACAAACTCAAACTCGGGGATGTTTACCCTACCCCCCACACCTTCGACCTACTCCGTCCTTCCACCCCGGGACCGATACGTCCCCTGTACGTCCAAACACCCTGGTCGACCTCTCTCCTCCTTACAGACCCCGACGCCCAACCCTTCCAAACCCAGGGTGGGGGGTCCCCAGTGGGATGGGACTCTTTATGAGGTTACTCCCCCGTCCTCTTCAGTCCCCCGACACAGAAGACTCCAGTGACATTGAACTCACCGACCCTCGGGTCCACTGCTTCCAACCCGGTACACTGCACACCAGGGAGGGGTCTTTACGTGACGGACCTCGCGACGTCCCTACTGGGTCTTCTCTACGGGATATATTCGGGCCCCGGTCCTACTCCCCTCGACCCGGGTCGTCACGAATACACACATCCCGGTCTGAGGTGTGTACACCTGCGTCGCGGGGCATAAGACCTCCCCTTTTTCATCCCAGGACTGACCTCTAGAATATCTTAGGAACACCTGGTCTGGCCCCTGATAACGTTTCTGACCCCCAAACTCCTCCCAGTCTCTGGTCCCAGGAGAGTCCTAGCTCCACCCACTTCCACGGGTGTGGTACCCCTGGTACCCCGATGTCGGTCCTTTAACCGGGTGGGTCAACGGGAGGGTCGTCCTGACTTTACGGCGTCTTAGGGTCCTCCCCTCCCCCGGGTCTGCCGTCCCCAGAGCTCCCTCGGCGACCCACTGAGTCCCCGGCTCTGTGTAACACTGTCCGACACAAGGGGCGGGGACGACGGACGTAAGTGGACGAGTGTCTGACCGTCCACACTGGAATAAGCGTTAGTCCCAGTCACGTCTGTACTCGACTCGAGTGTACCCGCGTCCCACTCGGACCACAGGTCTGTGGCACAGGACAGTCTCGTCCTCTCCTGCATCTCTACGTACACCTCCTCCGGCGGACCGCCTGGCTCCGCGTCTACCTACGGTGTGCTCGGCTCCTGGTGGACCTTCCCCGTCCTTCACAGGGGGGACCTCGGAAGTCTCACCCGTGGCGGGACCGGTGTGAGACTAAAGATTGAACCCCGGAGGTTCCGACCCTCTCTCATGTAGAGTCAACAAAATTCGGGGACTAAACACCAGCAAGTAAGGTCGTCGGGGTCCTTTACTCTGGTTCCCCAAATATTGTGGGCTGAGGACGCCGGAGAAAGATTCCACAGTTGTCTAAATATAGGTCTGTGAGTGTGTTCCCCTCTCCTAAGGCCCGTCGGACAAGGAGAGACCTCCGATTCCTGGTTTATTGTCGTGGAACCCTTAACGTCCCGATGTAGTCCGGACCACACTCCCCCACGAGCGACTGCCACCCGCACAGATCTCTCCTCGGTCTCACAACCCCGCACTGGTGGTGAGCCAGTGACTCTCTCCCAGACGTCACTCCGTTGACACTTCGTTCCGACACTGACGCACGGAGGGAGAGGACGGTCAGAGGGAGAACCAGCAAAGGGTCCCTCTAGCACGGGACCCCCTCCCCCTCTACTCTGAAGCTGCCCCACCCCACCCATACGTTCAGATCGACCCTGAGTGCACGGTGGTGTTAGGTAGTCGGTCCCCTCCCCCACAACCCCAGTCCAGGAGGGCGTCGGTCGGTCCACACAAAGACTCAGACAGGGTGCACATACAGATCAAGAGTTGAGGTAGCAGACCTACCTGTGTGAACCGTCTTAAGGGTGCAACGAGGAGACTGTGTACCTCACTGGGTGTCCGAAAACTCACCCTTTCCGGTTCACCTTCTGAGGTCTTGTCGGAGACCCACAGGGACCCTGACGTCTCGAACCCCGGTGATGGTCCCTATACTTCCAGTCTCGGCACGGACGGTAAAAAGGGGAATGGAACGGACAAGACGGGTACGTCTCCCACTCACCCAAACTCCTCGATTGGCACCTAATGACACCTGGGTCAGTCTACCACCAAGTCACGTCACCGATGAGGTCCACGCACAAGAGGCACAGGAGGTCACAGACCACCATACGTCAGTAATCCGACCACCCGCGAAAAAGGAGACATGGACGACGATTCCTGGTGCTCTTCGTTAAACAAAGGGTCGTCCCGACCACTGTGTGGAGACGGCTTGACTGGTAGACAGGGAGGCGGTGACATACTAGGTACCCCGAACACTAGGTGTCCCGAGGACGACCAGAGACGTGGTTCGTCCTATCACGTGACCGGATCTTGTAGTACCATTGACTACTGGAGTACGACTGGCCTGAGATCCCTGTCTCGACCTCTCTTTGTTGGGTCTGAGCTATTCTGGACACACACCGTCTCCCACCTACAACTAGAGTGTCTGTGAGACACCTGTAGAATTCCCCGGGCCGTGAGGTTTTGAACAGTCTTCCATTCAAAACGTAGAATGTGACGGAGGTGATTCTTCTTTTGTGTTTCAGGTCACCCGAAAGAACCTCGAACTTCCGTCGTTTATTAAGGAAACCGGTACAGTGAGACTGGGTAAACGACTCACTGAGAACTCCGTCGATCAAAACCACCCAGAGAACCGTTTTCTTCCAAGACGTCGACTACCGGTAAATTGACCTTTAAATCGTTGTTCACTCCCTCCACCCTGGGAACCCCTTTGACTATTCTACACAGACGACAGAGGTTTCCGGTGCTCCGTTGGGAAAGGGATAAAATAGGGGATTCGTTTACAAGTACCTTGACCCTAACTCGTTTGTCCGAAGATTCTACTTAGACCTCTATAAACAATAGACCTAGGGATTTGTTTGTTTGTCTGGTCGGTCGGTTGGGGTCTTGCGACATTCCAACTGATACCGCAAGATCCTCAGAATCAAGGTCTCTAGGAATTCCGATCTCGAATGTCTTTTAAGTGACTCGTGGTAATTCAGACAGATAGAGACATCCCGTCCCCCTGAACAATCACAAATATAGTACCTCCCTCGTGTCAGTACTCTGGTCTTCGAGCCACGAAAGTATTCTCGGGACTAGTTTGATCCTTTAGATTCAAGAGTAGACCCACAAGGGTCTTCTCAGCGAATGAGTGAGAGATCAAGTTTTGAAGGAGTAGACGTTTTGTTTATCCGCCCAAGTCTAGTCACCTCTCTAATTAGAGGGCTAAGTCAGGGTTAGTTGACCTCTGGTCGCCCCGCGCCCCTGTCTACAGACGGACCTCGAGTATCAAATTGCTCTTGGTCGAGAAGTCTGGTGCTAGAGACTCCGAGTTGAAACGGTCAAAACACAAACGCAAGGGTAAGGGAGTCAAAATTTCACCTTTGCGACATCACATTATGGAGGCACTACACCCCGAGTCTACTTGTCCGTAGATAGTCCATGACTCCTGGCACGGACCTCGGACCGGTCTCAAGTCCCTCGTAATTGGCAGCCATAATCTCAGTCGCTGTCGTAACGGTAGCAAATCAGGGACGAAGGACAGGGGTCCACGGTAAGACACGAGACTACCGTCTTGGGCGAACTGACGTAAAATCTTTACGGTTAAGGACCAAGGTCTTGACCTCTAAAACCAAGGTACCTAGGTCAAACCCTTGTCCCTAGACATAAAGACCTTTCGAAAAGTCTAAGTACTACTGACCCTCGGAACAAAACTTTAGGTCCGAGAACGGTTGTGTATGTACATGTGTGTGTGTGTGTGTGTGCGTGTGTGTGAGTGTGGAGTCCATTTGTGAGGATGTAAGTGTAGACACATTATTTCAGATAAATTTTTGTCAATATTAATCTTTTAAGGACTCAGAGTGTTATTTTGTGAAGGAATAAACATGGGCCGGAGAAGATTTCCCAACACCACCGGCTTTCACGGACCCACTCCTTCGGGATTAATGTGAAGAAGTAGACTGAACGTTCTTCCGAAACCCCTTTCTAAACGAACCTCCTTACATCCCCTACCGGCCGTAGACCTGTGATGACGTCCCGCTACCGTGCATAGACCGTGAACCCTGGCCACCTTGTATGAGGGAGGCGGAAAGGGAGGTCTACAGCCTCCTACACTCTCTGTCGGGTTGTCACTCGTGAACTAGTCTGAGACCGACTAATCTTGGGCGTCGGGCCGTCCCGAGAGGCCGCAAGTGGCGTCTACAGGTCCACGAAGTGCGACGGGTTGTCCGGAAGCTAGTTTGTCCGATACCTGGAAGAACAGGGGACGGGGAATGTGTGTGCACGGAACCTCCGGGTCTTAGTTCACACTGTCGACGTGTACACACTCACCCGTAGGACCTCACCTACACCACCTGTGACAGACCGAAGGTACCTTGGACTTAATTCGTTTGTGGGAAGCGTAAGGACGACCCGAGACGACACGGAAGAGTTCCAACGACTTTAACTTAAGTTTTCGGTTTGTGTACGCGACCGACCCGAGTATCTCGTCGACGGCTAACGTTTGTGTACCGAATCGTTACGTACTCCACGAGCCCCACTGCAAACCCCAACGACTAATTCACCCTATTAGTGGTCTTTGTAGTAAGTTTAGGGAACGGGACATGTGTTCGTGTGAATGTTTAAAAAGAAAGAATTTTCGTGATTCACCTTTTTTTTTTTGAGTCTACTTTTACGAACTACTAGAACTTCTACCTTCGATTTAAAACCTAAACTTAAAATGTCTGTAGTCACCTTTTACGGTGTATTTCGTCCTGCGACACGTCAATCGAAGAACGTCGGAACCCACGTTAAAGACTTTGTTCCCTCTAATTCTAGGTACTGGTATTCCTCAGACTACTGCCATAGAAGCCCAGTGTCCGTTCTTTCTTTAGGTCGTCCTCTGTTAAGACAGGGTAGTCAGTCCCAACGGACACCCATGGTCCACGACGGTTCGGTGTACGAACTGAGTCTGTTGTCAGAACCCGTATCTTCCCCGGTCTCCTCCCCCAGTGTTGGAACGTAGGGGAGGTCTTAGGACCCACCTTTGTGAAGTAATGACCGTTCACAGGTTCAGGAATGGAAACGGTTCACTGAGAGACTCCTCCAGACCAGAATCGTCGTGCCCACTCCTACCACACCCACCTCAAACTTGTTCCTACCACCAGGGCGGTGTACCTCCTTTACCTTTAGAAGACGCGTCTCTGGGAATCTTTCCGACGACTACTGGCTCGGTGAAGTGACAACCCTCATAAAGGAAAACGACACACGGCGATTCGATTGTGGGTCGACACCCTCCAACATGCCCAGTCTACCCGTCTCACACGGACCACGTCAAACCTCCCGTTTGTCAAACACAATGGACACGGGTGTGGAAAAAACTTTACTGTCCCCACAACTTAGGGTGTCACCCAGACAGACGGGTTCAAAGTCCCAAGGGTCACTCCGGGGCCAATAGTCACTCCCGGTGAGACTTAATTTCGTCCCGTGGTGTGTACTCCTAAACACAGGACAATACGGCTGCTAAAACAAAGTAAAGAGGGGTGGAGGTCCCGTTATCGTCCCAGGTACCGTCGAGGACCAATAGGTGCTGTTGCCCAACTCCTGCCCGAGACCGAAATGATCGGACACCACTTGACCGGGAACCGAACACACCAAGAGGTTCTCTGGAGACGTATTGGTAGTAGAAAATACAAATGATTGTATTCTAATGCGGTAACCTTTTCTGGGACTACGACCCTTTCTAGCTCCTGTTTTCCTCTTCGTCCTCCGTCTCCTACTCTGTCAACCTATCGTAGGTGGTTGAGTTATCTGACTTAGACTCGTTTGAGACCCTCTATCTCTTCCTGGCCCTTCGCTTCACACGACGTCAGATACCCAAACGTTTCTCAGTCTGTACTGACAACTTGTTGTTGTTTTCAAAAGTCTGAGAACCATAACGGAAATCGAAATCCACTCTTTTTAATTAGAGACGAACTCACTCTCGTTCAAGATCACAAAGTCTAGTAGTCTAAAAGTTTCAGACCATAGAAGATTAGTGGAACATCATCACGTAAATTACTACCTAAATAACGTAAATAATGTTAGTACCTGACGAAGTGTCAATATAGTCATTTATCACAAAGAGGTCAAATTTGTTAAGTTTCGAGAGGACATTGACGAATCGTCGACACTTGTACGAGTAGAAGGTTAGAGTCGTGTCGCCCAGTGCATGAGTCGTCACTATCTACCAAGATTAACGAAAAAAGGTTCACAAATAAAGACGTAAATGAATACGTCATTCGTAGGTTCACAGAGGACACATATACCGGAGACAAGGTTTACACGGTTCGTACGGGGTAGGTCAAGTGTGTGCTAGTGACGAGGGACTCTACACACTCTGGAGTACCAGGGTCCTCGACAGTCTAGGTCCCCCTGGGAAGTACACGGGTCCTGAACCCACCTGACCCACGACCACCAGTCGTTGAACCTGACGAAGAGAACTGGAGACACTATAAACGACAGGAAGATTGAGAGACGACTGAGTAGAGAATTTACAGTCTTAAGGAGTCTTAAGTCGAGAACCAGAAAAGCGGGTCCGACCCGGTGGAGCAGGACATACGGTCACTGAGACCGTAGAAAGAGAGTTCCGACTGTAATGGGACCTCTGGACGGGGGACGGGGGTGGGGGTGGGGTCCCTACAGATAGTCAGAGACAGACTCTAACTACAGTCGGGGGACACAAGGGTACAAGGTGGAGATCCTTGACACAGACAAAACTAGTACTCCCCCAGTCTCCACAAGTTCTAGTTTGTGACTTCCAACCAGATTACATAATCTCACCTAAAAGGGACTGTTCGTGTTTAGGGAATGGAACTCTAGAAAGACCTCACTGACTCTTTCCCACCGCAATCCCGGTGAAAGAACCGTCCGACACCTCCCGTAAACGGAGAGACCCACTGGGTAGGACCAACAGTCCCTGGTCCTCTCATACCCTTGGTCAGCATAGAACAGGACAAGGACCATCGAACAGTCCGACTCTCACTTACGTAACTCTTCTACCGCTGCTACCCCAAGGTCCTCCCAGGGGTGGGGAACCGGGGTCCCGTCGGCAACGTGCACCGCAACCGACCTGTCTCAAGGGGTCGACACGATACAGGACCCCAGACACGGGTTTAGGTGCTCCGACGACCTTTGGGAGTGAGTAAGCAAGTAGCTTATATTCACTTCCCCACTGGACCGTTGGGGGGTGGGGATCCATAAATGGGCTTCCTTGACTTCGTCCCCGAGGTTGTCCGTGCAAGTGTCGTCGGTCCTCTGCGTTCTTAGGGTCTACGGGTAACTACCTACCTACCTATTTGTTTTATGTCATACGTATACGTTATCTCCCCGAAGGGTCCGTCGAGTCACCATTTCTTGGGTGGACGTTAAGTCCTCTACTCCCAAGCTAGGGACCCAACCCTTCTGGGGGACCTCTCCCTTCACCGTTGGGTGAGGTCATAAGAGAGAACCTCTTAGAGTACCTGTCTCCTCGGACTACCCGATGTCAGGTACCCCAGTGTTTCTCAGTCTATGCTGACTCGTGCGTGTATATGCTACCTTGTTTTAAGGTGTCATGTATCTTACTTTTGTGTCTGTCTATTTGGAATTGTCGCAATACGAATCACTTTATTTGGTCTTAGTTTTATTGTTTATCCTTTATAAGTCTTCTCCGTTTAAGTCTCTGTCTTTCATCTGTCTCCAAAGGTCCCCGACGCCCCTCTCCTCTCTCCCCTCAACAGGACTTGTCCCCTGTCTCAAAGACAGACCCCACTACTTTTAAAACCTATGAGTAACACGACTACCCACGTGTCATGACACTCACATTAATTACCAACTTTGTCGATTAATATCTTTATAAAGTGGTCTTATTTTTCTATTCATTTACCTCCCTACTGTAAATGGCAATACCAAGGATCATACGAAGACGTGTGGACACTCCCCCGCTAAGACCCCATCCTCAGTCCGGACCACCGTGGCGTCGGAGGTTCAGGTCGGGCTTCCTCCTAGACCTCCACCCAGAGTTACGACTCGACACTCTCTGTAGAATAATTATTATGAACTCTCTTGAAAAATAAAGGGACCCTGAGTCCACGGTTTAACCATTCAGGGAAAAGTGAGATGTTTACACCCTCAATAGGGAAGAAAAGTCTCTTCCGTTACCGTGGGGTGAGGTCATGAGAACGGACCTTTTAGGGTACCTACCTCCTCGGACCATCCGACGTCAGGTACCCCAGTGATTCTTAACCTGTACTGACTCGCTGAAGTGAAAGTGAAAAGTGAAAGTACGTAACCTCTTCCTTTACCGTTGGGTGAGGTCGCAAGAACGGACCTCTTAGGGTCCCTACCCCCTCGGACCACCCGACGGCAGATACCCCAGCGTGTCTCAACCTGTACTGACTTCGCGGAATCGTCGTCGGCGCCGTAGGGAAGAAACGCCTCCCCCGTCTCTCCGACCGAAACCCGACCCACTCATAAGGGACCACTGTGTGAAATCTCCCGGACCGACGTCCTGTACCACACCTCCTGGGTCCTACGCACACCTTTCACCCCACCTCCACCACCCCTCCGGAACTGAGAACCAAGACTCACACACCTCCTCGGGTTGTCCGACTCCCAAGGACTCGTCGCACCTACCCCTTTCGACTGGAGGACCCCGGTCCACCTACAAAGGACCCATCCGATCTGACAGGCCGTCGAGGGTCCTCCGGGTACACCGGGTGAACTGAAGTCACGCCCTGTCCGTGACCGTAGGCGTCCAACATTAATACAACTAGTACTGAGAAAAGGTGGGGCCCGAGAGGAAAAAGAAGAAGTAAAAAGAGGGGATTTTTTTTTTTTGCGTGTCTGTGTCTTTTCGTGAGGAGGGGCGAAGGAAGTTTCGAGACACCGTAGAAGTCTAGACCCATGAACTTTCGATTCCGACTAGAATTAAAGGCTACCTGCATTGCACGCAACCTTTAAGAAAAGGTGTAGTTTAATTCAGACAGAACCTGACTAAAGGACCTTCACAAAAAGTAATCTTATTATCAGGAGTCGACTCTCTAGTCTTCTGGGCGATGGCGTCTTCCCCTTTGTCTTTTTCTCTGTCCCATAGCAGTTCACGTCGGGGGTCCTCCGTGGGTCCCTTACACCGGTCCCTCTTCGCGAGGGTAGAGGTCCGAGCAGGGGCCTTTCACCGAGACCCAGACCACCCGATGGCCATTGAAGTCACTGTTTCAGAAAAAAAAAAAAAAAAAATGACTTTTGTATTTCTTCTCTCTTTGACTTAAGTTGGTCGGTTGGGTGGTTGGCTCATCGGTTCAAGTGACACGTGGATGACTGACGGGTGGGTAGACTCCACGGTCCGTAGATTGGTAATTGTTCTGTTTCACAAACTTACTCTCATTTTGAGAGTGTCCTGAACTGAACCCCTGCTTCTGTCTCGAGGGGGCAGACACCACCCAAAAAAAGGACCACCTTTGTACGGGGAGACACGTTACGTGTGTACGTATGTGAACCGGAACGGATGTTCCCAAGGTCCTCCCGCCTCCTTTAGGAACTCTTTAAGAAAGGAGGAGGAGGGCAGACTTTGAACTGAACAAATGACGTCGGACAATTGCCGGAACTCTCACAGAAATTAGGGATCGGTCCCAGAAATTTACATTATGTAGTCATTGTCCATTAATAAGTGAAACTGGAGGAACGAGAAAGGGGCATGGGACGTCCCACTCGGAACCTTGAAGGTTCAGGACATCGTCTAAGAAGGGTAGTTTCACAGTCTCGAGCCTTCCACGTGTAACCCCATAACCACGCGACCGAAATTAGGTAGGGGGCGGGGGAGGAGAGCAAGGTCGGAGCACCAGTGACAGCCCCCGACCGCAAGGTGGACGTCTAAATTCCAGCCGTGGTGACGTCCGGGTCTGTTTGACCGGGGCACGTGGGTCGAACGACGGGCCTTCCTAACATACGCCGACCAATCAACGAGGGTCGGACAGTCCAACAAGGTCAAAACGTACAAGTCCTTTTAGGACAATTCAAGTTTTGAAGGAAAACGGGGTTTGGCTAGAAACGAAACTCTCCGGACTTGTGTTATCAGGCTCCACGAGCGAGACTCCCCACGACGGACCTCGAGGACACCTTTCTAAGGGTTCCGCCTTGGCAAACAAACAAGGCACCGGTCGAGTCCCGTCCTACAGGACCAGGGACCGAGACCACTCGCGACCTAGTCGGGACAGGACTCCTGTCGAAACACGTGGTAGATACCCGCTCCTACACAGAGGGGGTGCCTTCGGTGCACGTGTCGGACGGAAGGGAAGGACTGTGCACCCTTTCACTTTCACAATCAACAAGCCAACACAGACTGAGAAACACTGGGATACCTGACATCGGGTGGTCCGTGGAGGTAGGTACTTTAAGAAGTCCATTCTTGTGCTCTCCCCTAACAGTAAGCGAAGAGGTCCCTTAGAAGGGTTGGGTCGTTAGCTTGGGTCCAGAGGATGTAACGTCCGAGTAAGAAATGCTAACCCTTTAGGTATGTACACCCTTATCGGTGTGTTTACGAGATTGAAACAACGATTTCGTAACGGCATTTACGACGTTCGAACCAAGAGACAAGTTTACTGTAGGAATGACGGGTGGGGTCCGAGGGAACACACCTACTTCCCTACAGGACCTGTAGTCGACTCCGTCCCTGGGATTACGGGTATTTACGACTAGTGAGTCTCCTGCACTTCAGAATCCCATGTCTCAGGACAGTTATGAAGGATGGACCCCGAGGACGTCCTCACTGCAGTCGTCACTTACTCCTTGAGTGACCTCCAAATTACCAACCGGGGTGGTCCCGAAGGGACCACCGAGTCTTCCATTTCGTAGGAGGACGTTACGTCCTCTGGACCCAAGCTAGGGACCCAGCCCTTCTAGGGGACCTCCTCCCGTACCGTTGGGTGAGGTCATAAGACCGGACCTCTTAGGGGTACCTGTCCCCTCGGACCGTCCGGTGTCAAGTACCCCACCGTTTCTCAGTCTGTACTAACTCGTATCGTGTCGTGTCTCAATTGAACTCCCCTTGTCACTTGCATAAAGGACTGTGACCTTCGTTATGGATGCAAAGATCTGGGTTTGTTAGTTTTGACGTGTTAACTTAGGACACTACAATGAGTCTCTCAAAGGCGTGAACGATTACTATCTTTGAGTGAAACTTCCATCTGTGTTGTTCCAGAATGTCCTACAAGACCTCAAAGTCCCCCTCGAACACCTTTGATTGTCTCACCTTTGAAAGTGAAAATTTGGACTAAAATAGGAATTGGAACGATCACTAGAGACCGGAGAGTGGATGAGAAAACCACGGACAAAGGGGTACTAACACTACAGATGTGGTATAGTTTCCCCGGAGATGTACAGTACCTCTGGAGTGTACTATTCTTTATACAAATAAGACTTCTCACGACTCCTGCAGTTTGAGGCAGAGATATCGTACAGGAAATAAAGTCACCAAGGGTTGGAAAAACCGTGGTCTCTGGTCAAAGTACCTTCTGTTAAAAAGGTACCTGACCCTCAACTCCCCCCTACTAAGTTCACGTAATGTAAATAACACATGAAATAAAGATAATAATAATGCAGTCGAGGTACAGTGTAGTAGTCCGTAATCTAGACTCTCTAACCCCTGGGGATGAAATAACACTAGTTACACCATTTTTCTTTTCAGTGAAAAACCTACAATACCTCGAGGTGTACGAAGACCCGACTTCGGGTGAAAGGTGTCCGACTGGCAGTCGAGGGATCGTACGGGACAGGTCAGTTTCTGTTCGTCGGGTTCTCCGTGACCTCCGTAAGGTACCCTTGCTACTGGTCATCAGAGAAGACGGGTAACGTCTTAGAAGACATTAAAAAAGGTCGTCTTTAATTTTATTTTCTCCTAGAGGGACCTCACGGACCGTCTACCATTCACGAGTCATTTGTGATAAATAGTGGTATAGTAACGACAAAAAAAAAAAAGGGTTCAGGACCCGTCTCCTTGTCGACTACCAACTACACTCCTTGAGAACCTGGTTTCAGGACTGGTGGTAAAAAAGGAAAGGAAACCTTTGTCTGTCTAGTTCGGTGGTTGCAAGTAGAGAGTGTCTAGTCACGAAAAATACAATCCTTTAGAAAAGAGACTACACGTGTGTTTTTAGGAGGAAAAGGAACTAGGGAAGGTTAAGAGTCAAGAGGTACCTTCCTTTTAAAGAGAGACTGAGATTGAACATCAATTCACATTCTTTTTGATTACTACAAAGAGACAATTCCTTTCTTATCAGACATTCAAAATTGATTTTAAGTTTACTATTTCAAATCTAAATTAGTGGAGTCACTTATCTTCGGTTTATAGGTAACGAGACTCATCAACTGATGAGTTTGTAACTCTGTTCTTATTACATTTAATCTTCTAAATTTATATAATTATATAAATTGAACGGAAATATATAAATAGACAAGAACAAGTCAACGATTCAGTACAGGTCGAGAAACACTGGGGTAACTGATATCGTCCGGTCCGAAGAGACAGGAAGTGGTAGAGAGTCTCAAACGAATTTGAGTACAGGTAACTCAGTCACTACGTTAGGTTGGTAGAGTAGGAGACAGCAGGGGAGGAGGAGGACGGAAGTTAGAAAGGGTCGTAGTCCCAGAAAAGGTTACTCAGCCGATAAGTATAGTTCACCGGTTTCATAACCTCGAAGTCGAAGTCGTACCCAGGAAGGTTACTTATAAGTCCCAACTAAAGGAAATCCTATCTGACCAAACTAGAGGAACGTTAAGTTCCCTAAGAGCTCTCAGAAGAGGTCGTGGTCAAACTTTCGTAGATAAGAAACCGGAAGTCGGAAGAAATACCAGGATAAGAGTGTATATAAATAAATAACAATTTCAAAAAAAAAAAAACCTGGTAAAAATTTCAGAAATGACTGAAACAATGTTATAACAAAGACAAAATTCAAAACCAAAACCGGGACTCCGCACACCCTAGATCAAGGGACCGGTCCCAAACTTGGACGTGACGGGTGCGACCATCCACCTCAGAATTGGTGACCTGGTGGTCCTTACAAGGTTGAATGAAAAGATATAGAGACAATACATTTCCGTTCGATTCGTGAGTTCGTCCACTCTGAGCGGTACGGACGGACTCAGGACACCGGTCCCAAGACTCGATAAAGACATAAAACTCCATGACAACAAGGACTGTTGATACCGAGTGTTTACTGAACACAGGTCGGAAAGAGTCTTTAGATCGGGACCAGTGCCCCTCCGGCTAGACCTCCTCTCTGCCTTGAACTCTTTCACACCCGAGACACGTCTTTGGTGGCGTTGGTTCTTGATTCGGACCCGAAGGGAGTAGCAGTCAAATAAGATTCTCTCTGATGACAGCTGGCACTACCTTTGAAGGACGATGATTCTCTTCATTTCACGAACAGACTCCTCGCTTTGTTTCGACTGGGTCGACCCACCGGACCCCGCCATAACCGGTACCGACTACTACTGAGTCGAAAAGTGACAGGGTCTCGTCGTCTTAACTCGGAATGGACACTCCAAAAACGTTGGTGAACTCTCCCACCTCCTTTCCTGACGGAACAGGACAAGGTCGGATCGACAACCTCCGGGTATCGGACGGAGTAACAAGTGTGTCCGGTTCGGTCCCAGGGAGGGACCACTGGAATCCCCTGCGAGACTTTGACCCCTCTAGGATCTTGTTTGACATCCTTGGACATCCTTACTACGTATTAGTATGGAATATTGTAAATTTTGCATTCTATTAATTTGAGAAGTATTAGGTGAACACCAAATCCTGCATACGGAGGATATATGTACCTTTTACAAGTGATTTGTAGAAGTTAGTTTTAGAGCGTGTCTTCTAAGAGACCCAGGTGCGGACTTGATGTCAGGTAGCGGTGTACCCAGTTCACACCTAAACAAATACCCTCTCAGACCCGACGACACGTATGTCCTTCGTCTACACACTGAACCAAACCCCACTGAATTACAGTGGAGGAGTGACATGAGGTGACGCATACTTCTTAGTGTCCTAATTAAAGACCCACACCTGCTCCCGGTTACCTCCCAACGAAATAATACAAGTGAGGTCGGAGAGGGGCTCCCTGTCACACTCGTGTACGAACGTCGTCTGTGGTTTACGGTTTTACGTAGGTCCTCACGGGACCCTGAGACGGCAGAGGGTCTCTTCGACTCTGTAGAGACATAAGAACCACTTACCACAAATAAACGTCAGGATCGAGGAGAGGACCGGAGTCGAGGGAGACAAAAATCCCGACAGGCACAGTAGGGACGGAACCAGACGCCGCGACTCGTGTCTCGTAGACCAGTGTATTGACGAAGACCACGGTTGTGTGCAAAACAGAGGGTAACGACAATTGAGACGTCATTTCTCCCCTCGAACCACCCCTTACACAGGGCCCAGAAAGTCCAGAATGAAACCAAAGTATCAGGGACATTAGACTCGAGGGGTTTGACTCACGAACTCACTACTGACAGCCTACTACCGAAATAGGATTGGCCAATGACCTGTCAGTGCGAACCTCTACACAACTACGACACTAACTTTGTCCCCACGAGTCTTCTGGGACCCCCTCAGAACGCACCTGTCCGACACGAGGACGACGATACTCCAGTCGAGGTACACTACGGACGGGGGACGGGACTCTGGGGACCACGTCGACTGGACACCACCCTTTGGGTGTCGAGACACACACACTCGGTGACGACGACGGACAGACTTTATTGGTGCCGACAGTACCCCCGCCACCTTCTCCCACCAGTACTGTCTTCTTCCCGCCCCCGAGGGGATCACTCCGGAACGCCGATGCCTTCTCCGTCTGACAGGTCTCCAAGTACCACCGTCGAGACTGAGGTGGGTGGCACCCGACCCCCCTAGGTTCTCCACGAACCTTCCGGAGTGTAAGGAGAATAAATTCTCCACACACTCGTGTAAAGACCACGTCGATAAATATTCGTGTGAGTACAGAGTCAGTGGTACGAATAATTTCCGTGTTTATGAAATGGAGAATCGTTTCTACTTTTATCAAAAGTGTCTAAAGGACCGTCCGTCATAGTGTCGGAGCGGTTGGGGAAAGTAGACGTCTAAAGTCGGAGTATTTCATGACTAGACCCTTTGTCTCGAGCAAAGTCCCGGTGTAAGGGTTCTTTGTATTTTGGTCGAGGGGGTCCTTACCTCACGGACGGAGGTGGGCTCCTCTAGTACTTACATTCGATTCAACGAGTCAGCACAGGTTGAGAAACACTGGGTTACCTGACGTCGTACAGTCCGAAGGGACAGACAGTCGTTGAGGGTCTCGAACGAATTTGAGTACAGGTAGCTCAGTCACTACGGTAGGTTGGTAGAGTAGGAGACAGAGGGGGAAGAGGACGGAAGTTAGAAAGGGTCTTAGTCCCAGAAAAGGTTACTCAACCGAGAAGGGTGGTCCACCGGTCTCATGACCGCGAAGTCGAAGTCGTAGTCAGTAAGGTTACTTATAATTCCCAACTAAAGGAAATCCTGACTGACCAAACCTTCGTAGTCAAGAAGTCGAGAGTCAGGAGAAATACCAGGTTGAGTGTAGGTATGCACTGGACAGTATCGAAACTGAATGTACCTGAAACAACCGTTTTACGACAGAGACGAAAAATTATGACGACAGATACAAACAGCATCGCAGAGAAGGTTCCTCATTCGATTTTCTTTTTCACAATCGACGAGTCAACACAGACTAAGAAACACTGAGGCACCTGACATTGGATGGTCCGAGGAGACAGAGGCCCTAAGAGGTCCGTTCTTATGTCCTCTCCCATCGGTAAGGGAAGAAGTCCCCTAGAAAGGTTGGGTCCCCAGTTTGGACCCAGAGAACGTAACGTCCGTCTAAGAAATGAGAGACTCGGTACTCCCTTCCGGACACTATTTTCTCTGACCCTCAGTTGAGGACCAGACAAGTGATAGTAAAGAACCCCCCAACCCCACACCACTACCAAAGATGAAGAGTCCCCACGAGACTCCTACGTTGTCCTCAAGTCGTGTCACGACCGGTGTCTCATCTACGGGGGTTTTGTCAGTCAGTCAAGTCAAGTCAACGAGTCAGCACAGGCTGAGAAACACAGGGGTACTTAGCGTCGTGCGGTCCGGAGGGACAGGTAGTGGTTGAGGGCCTCAAGTGAGTCTGAGTGCAGGTAGCTCAGTCACTACGGTAGGTTGGTAGAGTAGGAAACAGCAGGGGAAGAGGAGGACGGGGTTTAGGGAGGGTCGTAGTCTCAGAAAAGGTTACTCAGTTGAGAAGTGTACTCCACCGGTTTCATGACCCCAAAGTCGAAATCATAGTAAGGAAGGTTTCTTGTGGGTTCCGACTAGAGGAAATGTTACCTGACCAACCTAGAGGAACGTCAGGTTCCTTGAGAGTTCTCAGAAGAGGTTGTGGTGTCAAGTTTTCGTAGTTAAGAAGTCATTGATGTCAATTATTCATAACTAACCAAGTAATTAGTGTACTTGTTAATCGTCCCTGGGTACTCTAAAACCGATAGAGGGAAGTCCCACACATCGGATTTACGGTCGAAGAAAGAAGGGTCTAGTATAAGCAGTTTAAGAGTGACTTCACTCATGTACGAATCACCTCTCGTCGAGTTCTTCTTCGGATGTCTGGACCGGGGTACGACGAGGGGAGTGTCGACCAAGGATTCGTTCACATGTCGCTCCGTCCGAGTACTTTTTGTCCGACCTGTCTTCGGAGAGTACAAATTATGTGCAAATTGTGTGACATCTGGGTCCCTTAACATTTTTATTTAATTTCCGACACTACAGTGACGAAAAACTTTGGGAACTTTCAAGAAAGAGAAAGTTGGTACCCTACTCGTTCGTACCAACTTTTGAGACACTACGAAATTTCGCCTACCGTAGAAGAATACCAAAAAGACTACTGTGGAAATCTTTCTACCGTAGAAGAACACCAAAAAGACTACTGAACGTGGGTAGAAGTCTCATAACGTCCGTAAAAGTAAACGAAAAGGTTGTACTACTAACGGATCTTCTCTTTGAAACTGTGATTATTTCTCGAAATTAACAGTTTACGTAGAAGCTACTATAAATACCCGTCTTTGTCTTGTAAGACCACTCACTTTGTCTTTGGAAGAACCCCCTACCTACCATCTCCTGACCCTACCTCAAGGTCGTACCTCCGACCTCCCCTGGGGTAACCCGTCGTCGGAGGCTGAAAAGGTCCACTTCGAGGGGACCACCGAAGTCTGTCACCCGAGTCGTGCCAGTCCGGGAACTGAAGTTCCTGTGCGACAGGTCCTACCGTCGAACCGACTTAACAGGGGTCTGGACCTCTCCGTAGATGACGGTGTGCCATTATTTTCAGGAACTCGACACGACGAACGACTACCCGGTAAAATTGAAGGAGCCGAGAGTGGAGAGGAGGTGTCGGACGGGCACAGAGGACAGAGGGTAGGTTAGACCAGGTTCGACACCGAGTTGATCTGCGTCGGACACTCTACGTCGGCGATACCTTCGATGACTTATTTACTTGTGACGACTGTGACGAGGTCTAGGTTCCGGGGGAGAGAGGAGGAGTCGAAGGAAGGGTAAGGGAGAAGAGGTTTGTGTCCCGACCGTACTCGCTAGCCTATCGACTACCTTGTCTCCTGCTCTCGGTCCTGAGAAATCCAGTACGAGGAGGGAACCTGTGCCCTTTTCCCTCACTGTCGTCCCCCTTTCCGGATTCACAGGAGACCAGTCGGAGACGCACAGAAATGTCCATCAGGATCTCTCCCGAGGCACGAAGGGGAAAGTCTGGGAAGAGTATCGGAGACACACGTCAGGCCCTACTCGAGATAGGAAGGAAGTGAGGTAGACCAAGTTGGGGTAGGTCAAGTTAGTGGACCTTTGGTTCCGACTAGACACGACCCGTGGTCGGTGGCCCCTGGAGAGAGACGGAAGCCCTCGAGTTAATTGACGACATTATTAAACAATAATATTTACATGCGTAAATAAAATCTTTTAGACTTTCGATCTCGTTTTGTGTTTTTGACCTCCCTCCCCCTCTTTGTGGAAACCAGTGTGAGCTCTCTAAGATGGAACTATTAAAATGATACACATACATCCATGTATATATCGTATATGAGGGTGTGTCAACTGAAGACACAAAATTAATGTGCAACGGAACTTAGAACCAAATAAATGTCCTCGAGACAGACCCATGAGAGACGGATGGGCCCCCAGAGTCACAGAGGTAGACATGGGAACCACCTGTCGTCGCAACCGACAAAGGGAGTACTTGTACAACTTTCCGACTACGTCTTCGTCTAGTAATGGACACCAGGTAGGTAGAATGAAGTGGACGCGGAACAGAGACGCCGAGGACTCCGACTCAGGCGTCGTGTTTCTTACTGAGGTGAAAGTCAGGTCACGTAAAACAGGTACCCTCTGGTCGGTAGGGGTCGGACCGAACAACCCTCCTGTGGGACACGAGACTCTGTCCCCCAATAAGTCTCGGTCCTCAGTCTTCCGTTCGTCTTTACGTCGGGGAGACGTCTCCCCGGAGTCCTCGAGAAGAGTTACCGTCCGTCAACTCTCCTCGGAATAGACGCTCCCATTAGAAGTCCTCTTCGACGTACAAAAGACATGATGTTTCCGCGACGAAAGAAGAGTCGGGACTGTCCGCGAGACCTCTAGTTCTTTTGACAACCGGTGTCAAGACTTTTGAGGTCTATTTCCGAAACTAAACAATTAATTTAAAAACGATAGATGTAAACTATAGAGTCGGTTTAACATAGGCGACGTCTTTGTAGTTCTTTCAGGGGATGAAGTTTCCCCGCGGGTGAGCCACTGGACATTAATACCTTAAATGACGACCCCTTCACTACAGACCCCGAGAGGACGACGGGATCACGGGCCGTGTGTCGGGGGTCCCAGGCACGACCCGCCGACTACGGTTCCCCGACCCGAGTCGCGTCCGGTCTCTCCGTCCCTCGGGTGGACGGACGGCCGGGGCGGGTAGCGTGGGCCGGGGAGGGTGGGGTCTCATGTCCATACAAATAACTTTAATCTCTCCCCAGTGGATGACCGACCCGAAGGGTCCACCGTGATCACTATTTCTTGGGTGGACGGTTGTGTCCTCTGAAGTTCTGTACGCCCAAGTTAGGGACCCACCCCTTCTAAGGGACCACTCCTTTACCGTTGGGTGAGATCATAAGGACAGACCTTTTAGGGTACCTGTCTCCTCGAACCACCCGAGGTCAAGTACCCAGCGTCTCTCAACCTGTACTGACTTCACTGAATCGTCGTCGTCGTCGCCATCGAGGACGACCGAAGACCGAGGTCCATCCAGAGACAGTAAGCAAGGGACACCCACACCCAAAATAATTTCCTATACATGCCAGGGTAGTGAAGTACCCTTTGTCTACCCCTTTGTCACCTTTGTCACAGTCTGAAATAAAAAAACCCGAGGTTTTAGTGACGTCTACCACTGATGTCGGTACTTTAATTTTCTGCGAATGAGGAACCTTCTTTTCAATACTGGTTGGATCTATCACATAAGTTTTCGTATCTGTAATGAAACGGCTGATTCCAGGTAGATCAGTTCCGATACCAAAAAGGACACCCGTACATACCTACACTCTCAACCTGATACTCCTTCCGACTCGCGGCTTCTTAACTACGAAACTTGACACCACAACCTCTTCTGAGAACTCTCAGGGAACCTACGTTCCTCTAGGTTGGTCAGGTAACATTTCCTCTAGTCGGGACCCTAAAGAAACCTTCCTTACTACGATTTCGACTTTAAGGTCATGAAACCGGTGGAGTACACTTCTCAACTGAGTAACCTTTTCTGAGACTACGACCCTCCCTAAACCCCGTCCTCCTCTTCCCCTGCTGGCTCCTACTCTACCGACCTACCGTAGTGACTGAACTACCTGCACTCAGACTCACTTGAGGCCCTTAACCACTACCTGTCCCCCCGGACCGCACGGCGCTAAGTGCCCCAGCGTTTCTCACCCTGTGCTGACTCGATGACTTGACTTGACTTGACTTGACATCCCGTGAATACGAAGGGACCACCGAGTCCGTCATTTCTTAGACGGACTCTTGAGTCCTCTGGACCCAAAGTAGGGGCCCAACCCTTCTAGGGGACCTCTTCCCTTACCGTCTGGTGAGATCATAAGGACAGACCTCTTAGGGTACCTACCTCCTTAGACCACCCAATGTCAGATACCCTAGGGTTTCTCAGGAATATATCCCGACGAAAGGAATATATCCCCCTTCACTGAATCGTGCGTACGCGTACGAGTAAGTCTCAGGTACCCGTCTTCCGTGGGGTTAGATCGGTCCCACCTCGGACGGGGGACGGGAAATAGGAGTGGACAAGAGTTGTGAGAGTCGCGACGAGTGTGGACGACGAGATCACAGAAGACGAGTCTAGTTCCCACCTGTAGAACGTCGACCACCCACACCATAACCTGCCGTGGGCCCTTTTCCGTCTCGAGTACGGTGGTCCTCGGTATTGTCATTAATTAGGGGTCCCATTATTAGTAGAGCGACATCACCGTCACGTGAACTTTCTTACAAGAAACCCACAAAAAAACAAAAAACAAAAAAATTATAGGATCTACTCGTCCTTCTAACCCGAAAACTTCTGTATTGTCTTTGGACTTCTCCTGGTCAGACCCTAGGTACAGTTCCCGTTGATAACAACAATAAGTCACCGTTCAGTACAAGTCGAGAAACACTGGTGTACCTAACGTCGTCCGGTCCGAAGGGACAGGAAGTGGCAGAGGGCCTCAAACGAGTTTGAGTACAGGTGACTCAGCCACTACGGTAGGTTGGCAGAGTAGGAGACAGAAGGGGTAGAGGAGAACGGACGTTAGAAGGGGTCGTAGTCTCAGAAAAGGTCACTCAGCCGTGAAGTGTAGTTCACCGGTTTCATAACCTCGAAATTGAAGTCGTAGTCAAGACTCCCCTAACCACCATCAGTGATTGAGTCATGGTAACTGGAAAGACCCGTAAAAAAGAAGATTTCACAAACTTTTCACATTTAGACCCTCTGTGTTGTTACTCCTGCTCGGGTCCCGGGACGAAGTACACACCTGAGACGGAAACGGACGAGAACTCTACCCCCGGTTGACTGGAGACGATTGAGGTCGGAAGGACCCAAATTCCCAGGTGTGTCTAGGACCCTGTTAAAACTCTTGGTAACAGCACCTGAGACCCAAGAGTCCAGACCGAGGAGTCCGATGGTTGTTAAGGTACGACGACCGGACCGAGGCTGAAGACCCGTGACTACCTACCTTACCCTGAGAGGTAAGGGAGACGAAGGACCGACGGGAACCTTCGATTGTGAATGAGATCAGAGAGGTCGAGGGTCCGGGACAGGAACGGGAACGTCCCAGGACCGTCCTCACTCCAGTGGGACCTCAAACGAACAAACGTCCGACTCTCGACCACGGTCCGGGCACACACGGGACGAGTGACGGGGAATCGGGGACGTCGGTACGACGCACGTCCGGCTCCACTCATGGTCGACCCCAGTCCCGGTCGGGGACCCCCGGGACTTCGACGAGGACTCGGCCTGTGACCCGTCGAAACCCAGAGTCGGTTCGTGTCCGGAGTCTTCGGGTTGAGAGCCCACAAAGAAGAAGACCCTACAACAGACGAACTTGTGTCGTGTCCCTCGGTCTTCGTACCCTCCGTCCGTTCACACCGGGTGTAAGTGGGTCACTTGGGTCTCTGGTCTCTCCCGGTACTGCCGGACGGTGGGACCCAGGTCCGTGAACAAGGACTTGGCCGGGACGAGAGTCCGGGACCAGACCGGTAACCCGAGTCGGAAGACGGGTGAGACGGAGGTGCGCGGGGGGGTGCGGAGGTGGGGACCCTAACCGTCCACGTTAAAGACAACGAAGGACCGGGACTCGGGACAGGATCCTTGCACGGATTCCCGTCCCGGGGACCTACCAGTCGTGGGGCGACTCGTCGCGGAGGAGGATCAGTATCCTCCATGAAGTCTCGTCTCATTAGGGTCCGCACGACGACGACGACGATTCAGCGAAGTCAGCACAGGTTGAGACACGCTGGGGTATCTACCGTCGGGTCGTCCGAGGGGGCAGGGATTCTAAGACGAAAAGACACCGAGTCTTTAGAAGTCACGGAAGGGGCTTAGTTGGTTCATTTCGGTTTCGGGATCCTTAGTTTACCGGCTTGGTGAACGAAACACAGTGATACGAGAAACAGAGCGGGCCGTGGTCGATATCGGTGCACTCACGGGAAGTGTACCCAGATCCGAGGGACTACTTTCGGGGTCCCGTTCCACGTAGAGTCTTAAGATTTGAGGAGTATAAAGTCTTTCCTCTACTACACGTGCACTACACATGGTATGATTCCTCCTCTGTGTCTCTGACATTTATCGAAGTACCGGTAAGTCCCGTCCAAAACGACGGTTTACTCGACCCTTTGGAAACACAAAGACGTGAACACTTAAAGTCCGACCTCCGTCTTCGTGGCACCCGAACAGACAGCAGTAGTGGGACTCGACCCACCGGAGTCTCACTACCTCCCTGGAACCGACCCGGACCTCCCTGTCGTCCAGGGTCTACTACCCACCCCAGTCTCCTGTAGGACTCCTCGTCCCCGGTCCGTGGTGGGTAGTCCGTCCCTGGTCCTTCCGCGGGGTCTTCCGTGTAACACGACCATTGCTTCCAATGGGACCCTTCCTGTTTGTGACCGTGTCGACCCGGGACACCCTCTGCGGACGTCACTCTCTGTCTCGGTCGCAGAGGTTCACAGGGAACCGGTGAACTACAGACTGATTAAGGGTACCAGCAACCCTCGAAGAGACCACCGAGTCTACCATTTCTCAGACGGACGTTACGTCCTCTGAACTCAAGCTGGGGACCCAACCCTTCTTGGGGACCTCTTCCCGTACCGTTGAGTGAGGTCATAAGAACGGACCTCTTAGGGCACCTGCCTCCTTTTGGACCACCCGATGGTAGGTACCCCAACGTTTCTCAGTCTGTACTGACTCACTGATTGTGAATTGTGTGTGTATCACCAACCTTACAAGGACACCTGTGACCCTTCTGACCCACCTACCCCTTCGGCAGAGACCGTTCTGAGCCCCTCCGGTGGACATCACCACGACCGTGGCACGAGCAGAAGGTCTCTCCTACGACGGCAAGTCACTGAGGGGGTTCTGCCTGTCTGTCGTCTATGGGTTCCGGCCGAGGGCATTAACTAAGACTTAAAAGGAAGAGATGATTTGGTACCGGGGTACACGAGACTCTGAGGTACGGTCTCCCCTCGTCCTTCCTCCCCCTCATACACACTCCCGGCGTACGCGGGTCCCTGAGTCGGAGTCACCACATCGACTACGGTCAGTCGTTTCGGGGAGCATATTATTCGTCCCATAAAGAAGAGTCTCGGTAGACAGGGGTCTTAGACTTATTGGTCGACGTACCCTGACCCTTCGGCGTCTCTTTGTCATAAAGACTTTATTACCTTGAAACCGAGGACGTCGAAAGCGACCTACGGAACTCAAGATAAGGTTGATGTAATAAAAGTTTTAACCGCATCTCGTAAAAGAAAAAAAAGGGGGGTCAAACGATACATGGTAATTCCTATAAAAGTACTCTAACAAAAGTGTGTACGAAACCCAAAAATTTTTTAACGAAGAAGGACATAACGGTCTTTTATCTTTCTGAAGTCCTATTAAGTCAGGTTGTTCACAAACCTAAAAGATCCGACAGTGTTACGAGATCGGAGTATGAAACATACTTGGGTTTTCCCTCCTTTCCTACTATTTGACTGACTTCTCAAGACACACCTTTTTACTCCTCTGAGGAGTGTTACCCTCCGCTTCCCTGTCAATCCAGTAAAACAGGTCTCACTCTCTCTACCGCGGGTCACGAACACCTGAAAAACAGACCAAGGTACGATGCACTGAGTCGATTGCTCGAAAGGTATTGAACGGAAACCTTTTCATAGGGGTTGTATGTTCCAAAGGATCTAATCCTTTTTGAGGATAAGAGTACTTAAAAGAAAGCCAAGACACAGGAAGTGACTACTAAGAAAAGTAAGACCGAACCACCAATGTGGGAGGGTCATCCTGTCGACTGTTGAAGAAAAAGGGGGGTCGCCGTGGAACGTAGGACGTCCTAGAATCAAGGGACTGGTCCCTATCTTGGGTCGGGGAACCGTCACTTTCATGTTTCAGGGTTGGTGGCCTGAGGGTCCGTCAAGGGTTGTAACATGTCGAGGACCAAACACAGACAGACCACATCGGGGTAGCACATCGGAGTTTTGTGGAAGTTGAACGACACACGAAGAGGTGAAGGACTTCCGAGTCTCGGTCCAAGTCTTAAACTCCACTAGACTCGACTTCAAGTCTGGACCTTAATGTAGACTTAGACTCTTAGTCCCTTGATAACCATAAAAGGTCACTCCTTCCTGTCTCCTGGACGTCGAGGGGATGACCTGGACACCAGGCAGAGAGTCTCGGAGTACTGGAACTTGTTCAATGTACTGAAAGGGTCGGAGGTAAAGGAGTAGACACTTTATTTCTCGGACATCCCGTCCCGACGTGTTCACTTCACAAACCGTACACGGACTGACAACCGGTGGCGACCACGACCCTTTGTCTCGAGTCCGAGGGCTGTTCAGCACCCTCTAAATTTCATCTAAAGAGTCTCAAACCTATGAACCGGGGGAGAGGTACCCCGAACTAGACGAAGAGGACCTCACCGGCAGTAGGGTCCGACCGGGGTCCAGGGTCTCACCCCAACCGTGGAGAGTGGGGACCAGGAAGTGTCGATGACCCTCGCAGGAAACGAGAGGGACGTAGTGGAGTGGTCCGGGCGAGGAGGTGTCAAGGGTCCAATTGCGGGCGTCCCAGGGACGTCCCGGTGGGACCTCCTACGCAGACGTGCCAGCAATTCCATTGGGGCTCCACTGACTCCTGGTCTTGCGAGGAGGGAGGGTAAAGTCCCCAGAACCAGGGGGAAGAGAGGAGGAAGTGACAATGGAAGACGAGAATCCGGGGGTTCGGACGTCGTTGGGGGGTGGGGGTGGGGTGTGTGGTCATGTCAGGGTTACAACTTCGAAGTACGAAAGTCTGTAGTCGTGATGGGACGTCCCCTGTGGTTCATTCGGGAGTGGCGTCTAGGATCGTGACTGGAATATAGTCCTCTCCGGGGAGGGGATATACTCCGACCGTCCCTGTTCTTGAGGAGTCCGGATCGGCGAGGTCCGCGAATCTACGTCTAACCTTCGTCGACCAGGGGTCCGGAGTTGGTGGGAGGTGTGCAGTCACAAACGTCTTGCCAGCGAGGAGGATCCGGGGGTCAAGGTGACCCAGCGGAATGTGTCCTTTCGGAAAAGAGCAGGACTCAGCTGCTCCCGTAGATGTCCTCTCAAAAGGAGACAGACACCGTTGTCTAAAAGTCTAAAAGGACCAACACTACGTTTAGTCGGTCCGTTCTAGGGAGATCTAGACCCGTGCCCAGCGGTACCGACGTCCCGGAGGGACCTGGACCGGGGACCGACGCTAGTGACTAGTGTAATGGCCCGTCAAGGGCCGAGTCAGTAGTGACTCTTTTGGTCGGCCTGTGGTAATCACCACAAACCGACAAACCGATTTAGACGGTGGTAAAGGACACACTGTACGGTCCAGACAAGACCAGGGTAATACCGGACACGAACGGGGGTGAATACTTACAAGTAAGAATACCCTCCTCAGTACCATTGTGGAGCCAGTAGAGTGGACCGGCCACAGGTCAAGGATTACCTTTGTGTAATCCTCATAGAAAACATAAACTTTTTCGTTTGTTTACACGTGAAAGAGTATAATTAGAGACCGTCCTGTTTTTAAGTACAGTCCTTCTCGTTTCGCGAGTCTTATCGCAGACTTTACATTGAGTGTAGATTCCACAAAGACAGAGTCTCCCAGCGTTAGGCCGACAGAGTACCTCCGTCAAGAGACTACGACTTTGGGGCCTACGCTACCTGCACTTACCACTCTCGTCCAGTAGGGAACTTACGACCTTGCACCGCGAATTTAGGCAAAGAAGGTGAACCTCCGTCCTGTTTACCATAAAGAGTCTGAAAAAGAGTTTACGTACAACTATGACAACACTAACTATGTACGTTTGGGTCGACTTGTAATGACTCAAGCACCGTCGAAAGACAAGGCTGTCAGTCGTGTATAGAAAGATTAGTCATATGGGGTCCGTATCGGTGGTGATGTGTCTTGCCCGTCTGAGTAGTAAGTCCACCCTGGAAACCCGAACCTTTCAAGACCTTGGGTACTCCTGGAAGGCCCCTCGTCTCGGAAACATCGACAGAACAGGTCCGACGGGGAGGTGTCTCGTCCGGAGATGACCCCGTAAACTCAGTGACTTAGGAACGTAGTTTTACTATGTATTCCCTGAAGGGACCATCAGGTTCACCAATTCTGACACGAAAGTGACAGTTCCCGGGCCCAAACTAGGGACACCCCTTGTTCCTAGGACTTTCGACGTACCATACCGGTTTTGGACGGGGTGGTTTACTAAGTATCTTGTCGGGAGTTGAATATAGAACTACGTGTAAATGGTTCATCCAAGGGTCGCAGTCCTAAACTCGGAACCCACGGGTCCTACCCCACGAACACCTCCTGTGTTCCAAGGACCGACCGGACCCGTCCAAAGTCCTCCCAGGTCGGGACCCACAGGGGGTACCCAGGACCGGACTGAGTCTCGGGGGTCTTTGGGGCGTCTCCCACAGTCTGGGATCCCACCAACTTCGTCCCCTTCCGGAAGGACTGGACCAAGGAGGAGGTCCAGGGGTGGGACACAAGGCGGTCGGGAAGGTCCTCTGGGCCGTCCGAGTGTCTCGACGACGACGAATGAAGTTTTCTTTTGCAAAGAAAATAGAGACACCACTCTAATCCTCAGGTCCGTGTGCCTGAACACAGACTCGTGAAATTTGTGTGAGGACCCTTTTGTATTTGTCCTAAATATACTTTACGAAATTAGGGGGGTCTCTCGTTACTTGAGAGTACTTTCCTGTGGTCGGCCGGTTCTCAACCCGGTCACCCACAAACGAACACAGACAAGGAGTGGACCCGGAACCCCCGACAGGGAGTGGTCGGTATTTACGGCGGGGTATACGGAGAGCTCCGTCCACGGCCCGCCTCCTCTGTCCGGTCGTCCTTGCCAGACCCCGAGTCCCGGAAGACAAATATTTGTTCGGAGGTACAAGTCAAAGTTACCGAGAAAGAAGACGACCCCTCAAAGCTACCAGGAGTCCTTCAAGACGACAGGTGTACAAGGATTTTTACACTTCACAGTCACCCCAAAACCCCTGTGACTTAGTAGTCAGGTGTACACACAACCCTATACCGGTACTGGCACTTAAGAAGGTTTTTGTTCATCGACTAACCACTTAGCAGCCTCAAAGGCGAAGTCAAGTTCTCTGGCTCGTTGAATATCTGAAGCACCATCCTCTTTTCTATGTGTCGACGAGTGTATGTGTGTGTGTGTGTTCTGTGTGTACGTGTGTAGATATGTCTGTGTGTACGTGTGTGTGTCTGTGTGTGTGCATATGTGTGTATGTCTCTGTGTGTGTGTGAACACTCGTGTAAAATAAAAACGTTCCCTTTAAGCCTTTTCTTCACAACTACGGTTGAGGGTGTAGGAATCTTCTCTTCCGTTTGGGAGACAAGTGAATTTCACAGACTTTATAATTAATACAAAAGAATTTTGATGAACTCAAGAATTTCACCTCTCGCTAAAATTTCAGTCCACCCTGGTTCTCCTTTACTGAATTTATAGATAAAGAGAAGGGACACTCAATTACAGAGACAACAGACACAAGATAATACAGAAACCTTTATTACTGAGACGTCCAAATAAAAGGAAAATAAATAAATAGTTAGGTGAAAAAACCGCCGGGACAGACCGGTGTCCCTCTGGCCGAGACCCGGACAGGCCTTCCCGACACACGTCCCATAACAAACGGAAGACACAGACTTACTTGTAGACCGACTTTGAGAGTCGGATCCCGGCAGTCGAACAAAAATCGCCCACCCTCAGACCCCCTCGAATACTCAAAAGACGGGAAAGTGAGGGTAACCGGACTCTCTGAGAACCGACGGGAGTAACCACCTTTTCCTGGTCTCCGGGGTTATCTGAGTTATAAAAGAAGACAACGTCCCGGAGACTCGACAGACACTACCTCGGCGCCACCAGTCGTCGGGGACAAGGTGACGACCTCCCTTTCGCCCTCCTGGGGTTGAGAGTCCTAGTGTCGAGGGAGTGACACAAGGGTTCCTGTCTCGTGTGTAGGGTTGTCCTGTCCGTCACGGTGTCTACACGGACCTCCCCAGCCGGGACCGGTCACTCCGACTCGGGGAGTTCATCCCCCGAATAAAAGGAGCCAGGACCGGGGACGCAACGACATTTACCCTGAACTTTCGGTCCGAGAGTCACCTAATCCGGATTTCTAATCGTTCTCACAGGACACGACTCTCCGGACGTAAGGAGAGAGAGGACTCTGGGGCTCCCAATCGCTTCCTGGTCACACAGGTCATGAGACCGCCGTCGACAGTCTGTCCGTTGGACCCACGTTCTCCACCCCCTACGTCCTACCCCGACACAGACGAGTGAGACGAGAGGGGGTGGGGGGCTGGGCTCGTAGAGACACGGGTGGTGGGGGTGGACCACACAGAGGATCTGTTGGTGGTCTCTCAGTTTTGGACCTTTTCTCCCCGTTGTTCCAAGAGAAGGTCTTTGTCGACCCGAGGACTTCGGTGAATCACGTTTCCGACCTCCCTGGCAAACTACAACCCCTAGTACCCACTCTCAGGGCGACAACCAGACCTGTCTGTTCGTCCCACCCCTCGTCGTCGGTTCGAGGGACTCCCAGGTGAGGGGTCTGGAGAAGTCCCCGGAGAGGTAAGAACCCCGGAAAGACAGGAGTCCGCGACCCGAGAGTCTACGGTTCCCCTGTCTACAGTAAGTGACTCGTCCTTCGTCGAACGTCCGCGGGACTGCACCTGCTCCGGGAACACTCACTTAACGCACAACAAAAGACGTAGGGGCACCCATCTCGACCCTCGGTCACCCGTCGATCGCAGCACCCACGACACCCTAAAAGAACGCTCCTAAGAGATACACCAAGTCAGGAGACAGGAGTGTCGTCGGGAGCTCGGGGTCCCTGACTGAACCACCACGTCGAGGGGACCCTCTTCCCCCTAGAACGAGTCCCAGTGACGACGATTACCCACCTACCTCCTACCTCCTAAGTTTAGGTCTTAAAGGTCAAATGACCCCCACCGCCCCACCCCCACCCCCTAAGGTCCCGATGGAGGGTAGGGGGGCAATCACCTCCTCCACCTAAAAGGTGAGGAACCACCCTAGATGTGAACCGAGTCCCCTCCGCGGGGGAGTTGGGGTGCGACGGACGACGTGCACCACTGGTCGACGCGAGGTCGGTCGGACCCACCCCTACCTCGTCTCGGTTCTGGCGTGTAGTTTCTGTCTGTCCCCACACACGTTCGGAGGAAGGACCGAGGGAGGAGGGAGTACGCACAGCCACACCTCTTGGTACCGACTCGTGACCCCTAGGGCACCACGTCTGTCTCAGACAAGAGGGTCGAAGTAGGTCAGGTTACAGTTGACCACTGTCCACCCGTCCACCGGTTACCACCTTTCTCACTGTCTCCGAAGAAAAATCCTACAAGAATACCGAAAGTGACCCTCCATTTCTGGTTTGTCACTTTTGACGAATGAATTTCATTCTTTTCTTTTTTTTTTCGTCTCTAGTTTCACGCAACTAAGAATCAGTAAATTGTCACGTCCCTTTCCTCACTAGACTGGTCAACAAGTTTCCCAGTCTTTCATATTTTAAGGAAATTGTTTTGGATACTCCGTGGACTCAACACTTGTTCGACGCGTTCTGGGGGCCTGTCCAAGATCAGGTCGCCCCTCTGACTGGAAGTTGTCAGAGCCAGGGTTTTGGTATGTCTTGTGAGACCTGGTCTCTCACCTCCACCCCCCGAAAACTCCCACGCCTGTGGAGTCTCAGAAGCGGTGCTGCTGTCATAAAACCGACTTACAACTTCCCACGGACCCTACAGACATCCGTCTCGGCTCTCGTCCCGTGCCCGACTCTCGTCTCGTGGGTACCCACACCTCCATCGTCCCCGGACTACTCAAACCCCCGGCCGAGGTCCTGGTAGTAAGACCTTCATTCGGCACGAACGAGAGGTAAACCACTGTCTTTCCCTGAGGCTGAGTAGTCTTCCATTTTACGGAAAGTGACACACCATACTCCTACGGGGTTCGATACCCCCCTTGTCTGATCCAACTCCAGAACCGAGACGGTGCGACAAGGAAGCAAACTTGGTCACCACACTCTTTGTCTTTCTTGTTCGACCTTTGTGAGAGGGTGTGACCTCTACCACTCCGGACTCGACCCCGCCGTCGACGTCCCCCTTCTGTCGCCCCTCCTCCACAAAAGCCCTTCGACCTCCACTACCTACGGCGTCTACACTCCAACTCCCCTAAACTCCGACCGGGAAACCACCCTGGCAACCAGTCTGTCTGTCTGTCTGTGGGTCACTGTGGACGTAAAGTCCATTTATTCCTTGCCTACGAAAATCATAGTCCTACAGGGAACGCTATAAACTGTGTTTGAATATTTACATACCCGAAGGGTCCACCACGATCACCATTTCTTGGATGAACGGTTACGTCCTCTGTACTTAGTCTACAACCAAACTAGGGACCCTTCCCTTCTAGGGCACCTCTTCCCATACCGAGGGGTGAGGTCATAAGAACGGACCTCTCAGGGTACCTGTCTCCTTTGACCGTCCGATATCAGGTACATATGTAAAAAATTTAGACTGTCAGAAAGAGAGACCCGAATTCCACCTCTTCAGTCGATGTGTCTCTTGTGTCTTTTTGTTCATCATAACCACTACTTGGGTTTAGAAACGTCACTCGTCCTCCTCTGCAGGTCAACCGACGACAACCTATACACACAGACTTCAAACGTCTCGACAGGCCCGACTTCAGTGGTCGTATAAAGATATCTCCAACTTTGGTACCTTACACCTACTTAAAAGAATCCGTGATCTCCTTCACTCCCTTTAACATCGAGGTCCTACCTTGAGACGAAAAATCCACTGCAGCTCTTTCAGTAAGTAGGAGAGTCTTTACAACAAGGGATGGACATTTACCTCTTTTTATTTTGGGTACACTCTGGGAACAATAGAAGTCCACACTGTGGCACACTTTCCGGGAGTCATGAAACGGACCGAGAATGTAAATAGTTGTAATAGGAACAGTAGTATTCACAATGAATTTACCTAGTGTGTTTGGTCACCCGTTTCTACTTGGTCACATATGTCTTTGTTCATACAGTTTCATAATCGTTTTATTATGAGAATAATTCTTTGTTTACGTTGTTCTCATTGGTGTTTCGGGACTTGATACCTAATAAAATACATCAAGTTTATCATCCTCTTTAGTCTCCCTATGTAAGAAATGACGTTATTAGAGTTAAAATAATTAATATAAGAGGTTTCTTACTTCACTTTTTTCTATTAAACGTGGTGGGTTTTGCGGTGTGATTGTCAGAAATTGTTTCACAAATAAAAGAAAAAGAAACCGAAAAGACCCTTCTTTTACAAAGTTCTACATTCATTATAAGTAAAAGATATCGTCCTCTTTCTTACAATTAACAGACTTAACCGGGTGTTTATGTGTGTGTGTGTGTGTGTGTATGTGTGTGTGAGTTTGGGGATGGAGTAGACAGAAGTCTAAAACGGACCTGTGCGGTCGGGGTGTTACTGAGTGACAAACAAGACATGTGTGCTTTTCTTCGTCCTGGTGGTCCCGAAAATTTAGAATATGGTTTCCACCCTTTGATTACGGAGTTGCTTTCCTTTTCCCTTGTAACTTTACAAATCTTTTTTGAGTTTTTCGATTAAGGAGTTTCCTAAGGGACCTGGAGTAGAACCCATGACATTTGTCAAAATCTCGTCAGATACAAGTATTAGATAAGTTTGTAAATAAAGTTCGAAGACAAACTACGTGTATAAGACAAACAAAGGGTAACCCACAGCTTCACCGTAGGACTGTACAAGGTGGACAGTTAATCCGGTGGTCTTAAATATTTTCTCGAGGGTCCCGAAGGAGATCACATCATGTAATAGTGATCCTTTGGTTCTCAATGTTGCTAGTCTACTCAGAGACTCGAAGATCCACCCCTCACCCCGTCCCTACCTCCCCTTCCGAGGCCAAATTTCTGTGAGGAAGGTGTGAACACGAGTCTCTCTTTGTGACTCCTTCGTCCATCGGGGAACAAGTAACGGAGTAAGTACAGTGTGGGTCTCCGAAACGTCGGGTACGTCCTCAAGCCAAGACACTCTACCCTTATCCCGTCTGTTCGACTGTCGGGTGAAGGACAATGTGCTACGAAATCCCGAAACGAATTACTTTTCTTGTTTCAAGGTCCTTCCCTCTGGGACTCTAATTGAGACGGACCCACCCTGGTCTCCCGAAAGGGACTCCAAAGGTCGACCAACGAGTTGGTCAGAATTTACGTCTCCGAATTCTTGTCTTTGGATATCGGACCAAACAGTACCAGGTTATCAGAGGATATCTTGATCGAACCGGAGGGGACCTGTTCGGGATGTGAATTAGGTCGGAGGCACACCGACCCAGCGGAGCACAGACAGACGTACTGATGTTGGATTCCGTGCCCGACCGAAGGGTCGCGGCCCCAGGTGGCACGTGTCACCACGAGGGATGTCCAAACGGTAACCGCACTGGTCTACGTCACCGAGACCTCTCGTGCTCACGGGACCTCCTAGGAGTGGGTGTAACAGAAAAGATTTACTTCCCGAGGTCCACAAACCACGACCAGCAAGACGCAGAAACAGCCCCTTTACAGCGGGTGCCCCCTTCTCCCCTTCCGTCTAAGGTTATAACTGTCGTTTCACATCTCTAACTATGGAGTTGGTCACCTAATCTTAACGTTCCCGCAACAATAACAATAAGGATAATAAAGTTTGACAGTGTTTGGTGACTACCCGGACAATTCTTCTGACTGGGTTGACTGACTAAGAGCCTTGATATTTGACCGAAGCGACTCTTCGCTACCAGGACAACACTCGGGTCCTCCGGCATGTTAGTGAAAAGACGAGAATGAGACGACAGAGAAGAGTAGATCCCGGGATGCGAAAGAAACCTTTGTTTTTAACATTATTCATTCGTCGTAAGTCACTCCCGTATGTGTGTAAAATTTTTGTTTGGCTGGTCTAAAGGAAAGTACGTACAACCATACCTTTCCAGACGATACTCTTTGGAAAACCCTTGATATTAGTACAGTCGTTAGTAAAGCGAATCAAGTCGTCTCTTTGTTTTGAGTATGAAAAAAAAAAGTGAAAGTGGAAAAATAAAACATAACCCCATATCGACTATCAAAGTCCACTTGTCACTTCCCTGAGTCAGTATACATATGTACCTAGGTAAGAGGGGGTTTGAGGGGAGGGTAGGTCCGACGGTGTATTGTAGCTCGTCTCAAGGGACATGATATGTCATCCAGGAACAACCACTAGGTAAAATTTGTATCGTCACACATGAACGGAAAGGGTTTGGGGGATTGATAGGGAAAGGGGTCCGTTGGTATTCAAGTAAAAGATTCAAACACTCAGAGAAAGACGTTTTGTGTATGAGAAAATTAAACTAATTAATTCCGGATACCTTCTCTTATGGTCACACCCCCGTTCTACCACCCTCTGTGAACCTGGCGAAACACGTAGTCAAGAGAGACCCACTGCACAGACAGAAGAAAGTAATGAGTGGACTACCTCGGGACTGTTACGACCCATACCTTGGTTATTTGTCAAAGGTGTATAGTAGTCTCGCCGCCAAATAAGAGGCCAGGTAGTAGAAACTACGAGACACGAAGAAAAAGTCGTCTCAACGGGACCTAAGGTCAAGAAACGTCTGGAAGTCTGTGTTAATTTGCGGCGAGACTCCCTCCTCCCTCGACCTGAACCGTGACGCACAGCCTAGAAGGGTCTGAGTCTACTTCCTTCCGCCCTGATCAGGACCCGGTCTGGAGTCGGAGAGGTAGAGAAAGGGTAGAGTGGTGGAATCTCTCTTCCTGAAGGGACCACCGGGTGACCAATCCCGAGGTTCGAAGGTGACGTCCCCAGTACCCACACTAGGGACCAGTCCCTTAATTGATTGAATTATTTACTTTCTTTTATGTTTTTCTTGTGGATTTTGTGACTTTTGTTGAAACGTGGGCCCCTCCTCCGGAGTAGTTCCCCGGGGTGGGTGGTGGAAACATAAGTGGTAGTCCGGACACTTAGAACCTACAGTCAAACGTCCCAGTGTCTCCCAGAAGGAATGGGCCACAGATATAACTTTGGTGGACCTACCCGAAAGTATTTACCTCTGAATTAATTCTTTCGGTTCTGTAAACAACAAGTAGTTATCAACTTACTCGTTTGAGTCCTTGATTTTCGGTTGGTCCTTGTTTACTTAGTGGTCGTTGTCTGAGTACAGTCTCGGAGACTCTCAAAAGATCCTTTATTCATACAAATTAAGTCTTAACTTTTACGGAAAACGGTAGTGATTATTTTGTAAAAGATCACTTGTCTCCTTTGCTACCAAACTAAGAGGTGTACATACATATGTGCAATATATATACATACTATATTTATACCTACATATACATGTGGTCGTCCATGCCGGTACACAACATTCGCGAGACATACTGTGTGACCTCTGAGGTAGGGTACCCTCTACCTTGGGCTCCACGGATTCCCACGTGTGACCCGTGTATGTGGGAGAAAGACCAGGTCTAGTCGGAAAGGTGAGGACTCGGTTCACTGAGTTCTCTTAGCACACAGGTCCTACACCGACAAAAGACGTCGAAACAAACTTCATCGGTGTTGTCCTTTGTTGAGTTTACAAGTAACATTCCTCTTTCCTCTCAGTAAAAGAGGTAAATACGTCCGGGGGTTCTGGTAAAAAGGAGAGAACTCTCATAAAAGACCCTCTTTGTCACTTAGACGTAGGAACGAGACAACCCTTACGTACACACAGAGAGGTCCTGGCTCAGACCAAAGGTTGGACTCACATCTGTCTGAGTCCTTAATCACGGTCCGAGGGAGGGTCCTTTGCACCGTGCCTCGTCCTTCTACTCTCTTTGGTAACAAGAAAAACGTGGAAACGACGTATTTACACAGCGTATAAGGGGAGTGAAACATCAACAAAAACCTGGAGGAAAGGACGTCCATTTAGACAACAAAGGAGGTGTCACTCCGTACTAGGGACACGAAAATACCCAGGTCTCCCAGAAAGAGAGCCGGACTAGTGAAACACGGGGGTGGATGGGGACGGAGGGTGTCCACCTACCTATTCGTGAGTTCGACCATCCACAAACGTGGGTCGAGAGAGCAGGAAGAATACTCGTTGGCACTGGGTCTTGTTCACCAGAATTGGCGGGAGTTAAAAGACGTAGTACTTTGACCTGATTTCTCAATTCTACAAATTCTAAGTTGCTAAATCTCTTGGAACCACTAAAAATAGAAGTAGACTTACTTGTCAACCATTCTCCCAAACTTACCCTCAACCTCTCTCCCCTGTAGAAGGGACTGTCGGGTGGCGGAGGGACACCCTGTTCACCCGGGGACTGAGAGGGAGTCTGTGCCTTGACGCCGTCAATGTCGGTAGATAATAGGAAGAGGTCCCGTTCCCGGTATCAAATAAGGTGAAACAGAGGGATTATGAATCATGTATCGAAGCACCCGGTCAGGAGTCATTTATGACTACTACTTATTCACCTAGATCCTATCCACCTGTGTGCAACTTTTGTCTACCTCACTTTTGGTAATTGTTTTTTCCCGATTTTAAGATGAAGTCGATAAGAGCTCCTCCCCCTCGGTCTACCGTAGATTGTTGAGTATACCCAAAATCAGTGTTTGACAAAACTATAAATTGTTCGGAATTTCTTCACAAGGAAATTCACCCGAAGGGGTCACCGAGTCTACCATTTCTTAGACGGACGTTACGTCGTCTGGGTCCGGTCCGAGCTAGGGACCCAGCCCTTCTAGGGGGACCTCTTCCTTTACCGTTGGATGAAGTCATAGGTACAGATCTCTTAAGGTCCCTGTCTCCTCGGACCGTCCGATATCAGATATCCCAGAGGTTGCTCAACCTATGTTGACTCGTCGATTGTAAAAATGAAAGTGAAAGTTTCCTCACGTCCTCTACGACACAGGAGATGTCCTTCGTCCACGATTTTTCTTCCGTACAAGACCAAAGAAGTTGAGACGGACCCTGACCTGAGTGTAGGGGAGGTGGGACGAGTCTCTTGTCTCCGGTAGAGTCTAGTAGCCCTCTTTCGAACCGAGTCAAGTAGAGTAATTGTTCAACGGAATTTGTGAGGGTCCGTCTCCGGGTTCCCCCGAACCGGACCTTATCTAAATTAAGAAAATAAATCACGGGGACTCCCACACCCTCACCGTAAGTGGACCGGAGGCTGCAGGTCCTTGGTGCAGTGTTTCGGAAACCCAATTCCGAGAGGACAATGGGACTTTACTTACCTCGCACGAACCGGGGTGACAGGACTTTCCGGTGTAGTCCGGGCAACTCCAGCTCACGTGAATTAGCAACCCCTAAAGGACAGACCTCTCACTCCCCACGTCGAGACGGTTCACATTAATTTGGAAGTGGGAGTCTACGAGGAATTGTAAATAGGTGTCGTTGTACACCAAACACAGGACGGCCCTGAAAATCCCAATAACGTAACTCTGTCTCTCACCCCTCCCCCGCGTAAAAAAAGAACTTTAAAGGGTGAACAGAGACTTGACACGTCAAAAGGACTCCTTCTCGACTGAAAGGGTTATGGGGGTCTCACGGTGGGACAAGAGGGGGTAAAGAGGAGGAATGTGCAACTCCCCGAGTTCCCAAGTTCCGAACCAACGAAGAAAAGTTAGCAGGTTTTTTTCGGACAGGTAAGAAGAGTCTACACCCAAAAGTAAAGTCTAAATAAGTCTAAAGTAAAGTCTTGGGAAGGGAAGACTCAAGACTCTACTAGTTCACGTGTAAAGTAGAGACACAAACAAGATGTGTATTTCGTAAAACCTAGTGAACCTGAATTCCGTAAAGTGAGTATAAACACACCTTATCAGGGAAGAAGTTTGATACGAGAGAGTAGAAACGACTTTTATCTTCGGTCAGATAAAGACACTTGACATTTATGTTTAGGTACTATTTTCTGTTTTATGTGACTACCTTCCTTGAGTCCGCTAAGAGGACAAACTATCGAAAGTTGAGTCTTCCACCTTTTTTATTCCGTCTACCCTGACCAAAAGACCCTCTTCTAAGACTGAAGTCGAAGTCGGGGAGGGGAGGCAGGGGGCAAGGGGGTGGGCGGTAACCTATTTCCAACCGGAGTGACAAAACACACACATAGGAAAACCCGTCTTTGGTGAAAGGGCTGGAGACTTCCGAGGGCCTACGGGCAGAAGAACCAGTTCAAGGGTCCGGCCCTGTAATCGCCCTAACCCACGGGCCCGTGGGGACCTCTTACGAACGGGACTCTACGGACGAGTGTAGACCACAAATCTCTCCTAGGTTTCGTCAGACGTAGGAAGAACCGGAACTGTTTCAGGTATCACGTAAAAGGGTTCGTGAAACGGGGAAGCAAAAATTTCATTAGATAAAAGAGTCCCTTTACGTCAGGCATACAGAGACTGAGTGAATGTGACTTGAGTAGTCTGACGACAGTTGACCACTTCAGGCCACCACAAGCGCCGTGGGTTCCCTCGACAACGGTCCGAAACATCCCATGCCTCACGTGCCGGACATGAGCAGGGCGAAGTCTGGTGTAGAGGAGGGTGTCTTGGAATGCCCCGGTTTCATTTGCGTTTAGAGGTCCGGATCTTAGACACTTTCTAGGGGGATTTGGACGGATTCCTGAATTATTCTTTTTGGACCCGAGCAAAGAGTGGAGGGTAGAGGAGAGACGAAGGGAAAGGAATCTTTCATGAGTCGCAACATTCACTTAGACCCCTTCGTCTATTTACATCCCTCAAGACTGTAATGTAGCCAGACTACTGTTTCCCGGTCGGACCGGAACCCAAGTCGACCCACGGACGGTGACTGGACTGAAAGGAGCGGACCCCTTCTGTTTACTCGTAGGGTTTGTTTCTCGTTCGTTTTGAGTCTAAGAGATCTTCGGCTGGAAGGTGATCCTCGTGGTGGTTGGGGTTGTCCGAAGGGTTAGACGACACTATGTACCTGCCACCTGAGACCGCTTTCCGAGATTCTGGTCTCCGACTGACTTGTGTTTGCGGCTGTCACCACGGGTGGTGACTCCGACGTGCCGACTCCGAAGACGGGGATTAACGATGGGTCCCGAGTCGTTCTACGAAGTAGTAGCGTCTTTTACGTCGATACAAGTCAAGACACCCTCCTTACATTCACGGACGTGCACAAATCTGTACAGAAGGTGTACCAGCTCCCTTTGTCGATCTTTTAAGACCATTTTGTTTTAATTGGGGGTTTCAACTCATTGGTATTACATGACGACGGAGATTATAAATTTCCGTCTCCTACTGTCTTCAGTGGAAAACAACCAACAAAGGACACTCGGTCCTTACAGTACATGAAATGCACGTTAGGATGGGGTAGGTCCATCCTGCAGTGAAGGGAACCGAAGAGGGTCCTGTAGTAGGTAGTCTCTACGAATTTCCAGACGAAGAGAGTTTTTCCCTCAGGCGTAAAAGAGAGTTCCTCCGACATCAGGTCGGAGGGAGGTGTCCAGTTGGGTCCTGACTTAGTCTGTGGTGGGTTCGGTCCTTAGTTCCGATTTAAGAAGGAAGTTCCTCTTGGTACACCGTTCTTCCCTACTTCTTTGTGAGTGGCGTAGACCTCCTCTGACCTTAAAGGGACTGTAAAATAACTCTTTACTAAAACCTTTCGGTCTCCACCTCAGTCTTTCGTCCCGGGGGTCTAGGACCCCCGTGTGTGTGTACACGGGTTCCTCAGTCGACCCGAAGTCTCGCCCCCAACTTCCACCCTCTGGTGGTGTGGGTAAAGGGGTGGTCGACGGACTTCCCCGTTTACTCTGAGCGCACTTCACGGAATAGGATCGTAGACGAGTACCGGTACCGGAACAGCATCCACTTGAACTTAGACATTTGTCAAATTTAAACTGGTTCCGTTGCAAAAGGAGTTGTGCCTTACCGGTAGAACCAAAAAGTTGTACCGTGGATCTCGAAATTAGTTCCGACCAGACGCCCGTCTGATGACTTGTTCTAACACCAAAAGAGGAAAGACAAACGACCCACACCAACTGTGGCCTCTACCCCAATATGACCTAAATTCGTGTAGAGTTACGTGTATCGAGTCGACCATTTCTTAGGCGGACGTCACGTTCTCTGGGGTCAAACTAGGGACCCAACCCTTCTAGGGGACCTCTTCCTATCCGATGGGTGAGGTTATAAGAACCCAAAGGGAACGTCAAGTCGACCATTTCTTAGACGGACGTTACTCCCTCTCGACCCAAGCTAAGAACCCAACCCTTCTAGGAGACCTCTTCCCTTTCCGATGAGTGAGGTCATAAGACCGGACCTCTTAAGGCACCTGGTATGTCAGGTACTCCAGTGTTATTCAACCTGTACTGACTCGTTGAAAGTGAAAGTGAGGAGGGTCTTTGACCAGAAGTATTAGTCCGGTTTGGGTCCAGGACACCGACCAAGAGTCGGAAGGACGAAGACCAGTCAGGTCTTTAAGACCCCAACCCCCGCTTCGGGACAGGTAGGACGAAGGTCCGGGAAGTCAAGTCAAGTCAAGTCAACGAGTCAGCACAGGCTGAGAAACGTAGGGGTACTTAGCGTCGTAAGGTCCGGAGGGACAGGTAGTGGTTGAGGGCCTCAAGTGAGTCAGAGTACAGGTAGCTCAGTCACTACGGTAGGTCGGTAGAGTAGGAGACAGTAGGGGAAGAAGAGGACGGGGTTTAGGGAGGGTCGTAGTCTCAGAAAAGGTTACTCAGTTGAGAAGTGTACTCCACCGGTTTCATGACCCCAAAGTCGAAATCATAGTAAGGAAGGTTTCTTTAGGGTCCCGACTAGAGGAAATCTTACCTGACCAACCTAGAGGAACGTCAGGTTCCCTGAGAGTTCTCAGAAGAGGTTGTGGTGTCAAGTTTTCGTAGTTAAGAAGCAGGGGAGTCGGAAGAAGTGTCAGGTTGAGAGTGTAGGTATGTACTGGTGTCCTTTTCTGGTCTATAAGTCTTTCTACACGAAGTTTTGTGTCTGACTTTCTTTTAGAAAGACCTGTGAAAAGTCAGTGAATTTTACACACACCCGAAACTCTGTCATTTCTTGACCGAAAGTAGAACCGTTTCGACTCCCTTTGGTTGTACCAAGGAATAGTCGGGTCAATAAATAGTCCTCACTCTACTGAACCTCTCTTGAAGTGTTGGTCGCCTTCCACGACCCTCTAACGAGTGTTCAGGATTGAGACTTCAGGACAAACTTCGGACAGAAGGGGTCGGGTTGCACTTCGGTTCCGGAGGGACTAAGGGTACACACCCACCACCCCGGAGACCGGCACAGGTCAATCTCCTTAAGTTGTTCCTCCGTTTCGTCCTTACACATAACTAAGAAAAATTCAAAAGGGTCACGTAAAAATTTAAATCAAAAATAAAATATTCTTTGTAGATAACCCAAAACCTACAAGATAATATTGACCCCCTCCGACTCGGTTGACATTACACACACACACACACACACACACACACACTCGTTCTCTTTGTGTCTCTCGGTCTCTCGGTCTCTATCTGTGACTCTCTGACTCTCTGTCTCTCGTGTCACTAAGAGGGCGGGCCTTCGAGGGTCTTGTGTACGAGAGGTCAGACACAGAGACTCGGTTCGACGCCAAGGGTGGTGGGAGACCGGAAAAGTCTACACTGGGTCTACTGTTTTCGTGCGTCCTAAACTTGGGAGCACTTTTGGTCACACTGGGTGAGGGAGGTTGCTGTTGTGTGCCTTTAATTTTAAGGGTCTTAGGTACTGGGGAGAGTTAGTAGCCCTTTCAGGGTAGAGTCGGGGCTGAACTTCCTACTTACACAATCAGGGGGCGTCGGGACTTGTCCCGAGTCTCGTCCCGAAACTAGAAGGACGTACTCTTCTCACTGAAATTTAATACTTTCTAACGAAAACTACTACCCTTATTTTACCCAGACGAGGGTGGTACGTCCGAGGAGCAGGAGGGGAGAGTGTAAGGACTTGAAGGGTAGACCCATAGGTTTTCGACTGTCGAGCCCCCTCTCCACCCCTCCACACACACACACTGTCGAAACGACCTCCCCCAAACCTGTTACCCCCACCCGTGACCCTTTGCGGTCAGACCCAGACCAGGAGACACGGACCACGTACCTACAGGTCGGGTGTACTTATCCACGGTCGTACCCGAACGACGACCCTATCCCCCTTCCTCCGTCCTTTCCTATGTCCTTTCCTACGCCCCCCACCCCTCCGACACCTCCCCTCTACTTTCCTGTTGAAGATTCCGAGGAAATTCAACATGGTAGAACTCGTCTCGGGTCGGACTTAGTACATTTTTGACCGACGTGCGGGTGTAGACCGCAACAAACTTACCAAAGTATTCGTTCTCGAGACGTGGGTCGTACGCCCAACCAGCCTCCACCCCCTCTCCACGGACATTCCCCAGGGACCTGACCACCGGTCTACCTACGGGACCCGTTCTCCCTCGGAAAGACCCGTGAACTGGAGGACCACGCCGGTCCACTATCCCAGGACAGGAGGGGTGGTCATGTACTAGACGCAACAAAGTTTGGGAGAGAAGGGGAGGGGAGGACTTAACTTTCGGTGCGGAGACGAGACCACAGTCTGACCCTTCACTTTAAAGGAGGTCCAAGAGACCCTTTGTGCTACTGGAAAAAGACCTCGACGTTAAGGTAGGTAAGACGGGTCTGGGGAGGGGGTGTACGGGAGACGGGATCACCCACTAGACTCTCGGAGTCGTGGGGACCCCGGTACCACAATTGAGCGGAAGGAAACGACGAAACCCCGGGTCTACGGCGTCCGAGGACCGCCGGGACTGACCCAGACTCCAGTGTCGACTGGTACGGGGACACCCAGGACACACAGCCCCAGGGAGGATGTTGTTCCCGATTGGACCGGGTCAAAGGCGTCGAGGGTTGGGTGGGCTGTGACCCCTTCGTACCTCTACACCTGGACTCAGGAGAAGGGTCTCCTTGTTTTCTTCGCTTACACGACCCACTGTGAGCTCCCCACCCTACCCGTCCGTAAGTTACGTCAGGGACCGGACCGTAACGAAGGGCCTCTCTCTGGGTTCCCCCGGCGCCGCCCTAGTGGGGCGTCAAGGACGGTCGGGACTCGCACACCTTCATGAACCGAGACAGTTGATGTTTAACAGTGAATGGTGCGAGGTATCTCTTGGTCCAGACCCCCGGGGGTTTGACCTGGACTTCAGGAGCCGGACTAAATCCAAACGAGTATTTTTGTTGTGTCCACAACCAAGTACAATTCCGTTATCGTACACCCAACGAAGAGTCTGACGACCGAGACCGTCCGTCCCAGGACATTCGTGGCAACGTACGTGCGTCGTAGAGTGTCCGGACCGGTCGAGACGAGACGAAAGGTATCTGTCCTCCTTTCTCTCTCCTTTCTGTCTCTCTTTACATTCAACTCTCTCATGGACGACCTGTGCCCAAAACGACTAAAGTACAAAAGTGCCGCTTACTTTGATGAGGAAAATTTTCTGTCGGAAGCGGTATGCAGTTGTAAGTAGTCGGTATCCACATGTATACAGGAGAGGGAGGTCTTTGAAGGAGGGTGGACGGTGGGGAGATCCAACAGTGTCTCGGGACCCAACACAAGGGGCTCAGTATGTCGTTTAAGGGTGACCGATAGATAAAATATATATCCCGTTGTGTTATGATACTTCGTTAATAGGAAGTCAAATTTTATTTATTTAATTTTTTCTGTCGGAGACTTACAGGAAAAAGAATGTCGAAGATAAAGGATATTTTTCACCAAAACCTTAAACTGAATTCGAAACTGAGGCATCCGGCTGCGGGGTCCCTGTCAAAAGTCACCGGACATTTTCGACAGTGGGGGGTGGTATCAGGTCGGGTCACCTGGTGTCGGTGGGTCTAGTCTCTTGGCCCTAGACTGTCCACAGTGAATCTCCCACTGTCCACAATAGGAGTGTCCTCCGGTCCTGGTCCCGACGTCGTCTGTTTCAACAGGTACAGAGACAGGAGGGCACTGAGACCCAATGTTGGGTGAACGTAAGTTGGAACACGGGACCTTGGGACCACACAACTGAGGTCTTTACGTCACTCTCTGTCTGACGTTTCGAGGCTCCTCTCGCACCCATCCGTACACAAGAAACGCCACCCGGTCCGAAGAAATGTGCACCGGGACCGACCCTAACCTCCAACGGACCCCCTCCTCCACTATTTTACTGATTATTTTACTAGTTCAGAGATCACAACTCACGACTGAATTAGACCCGTGACCAAATCCGTTTCGTCGAACGAATAAACGGAAGTCGGAGGTTTCTGTAGAAGGACTGTAGGGGGAGCTGGTCCGTCTCCCTCTACCTGGTGACGGAAATCGGTCCTGACTGGACCCGGCGGGAGACGAAGGTGTTCGACAGTTGGATGGCTCCCCCAACCACGTCTATGGATACTCTATATGTGTCGTTTTATGTACCTCGTCCCCGGAGTGTGGATTCTGTCCTTAGGACCGAGACGACAACCATTTGACACTTTGGGGTCCATTTGGTAAATGTGAGATCGGAATCAAAAGAGTAGATATTTTACCTGTATTATCATGGATACAGAATCCCATGGATACTTACAAGTAACTAATGTTTCGTGTACGCTACAAATCGTGTTCTCAATTACGAATTATTTCTCACCAGTATAATAATGATAATATTGAGGTCCTTAGTAATAATGTACCAAACTTGGTCCTTAATTATTGAAAAAGGTTATACCATAAATTTTTATTTTTACTTCAGTTAGTCTGCAGATTTTAGAACGGAAGAGATTCGGAGTTAGTATCTAGACCTAAGACTGTAGGTCGTAGAACTTTTACCCGGACTTTTACCCAAGGTCCCCCGAGTGGTCGTCTCAGGGGTCCCTCCACCGTAACCTTTCTGTGACGAACGGAAGGTCTGTTCCGTGTCTCCTATAATGTGAATATGTGAACCTTAGACTGTAAGGGTCAGTTGGGCCCCGGTTCGAGACTTCTACTGCAGCCTGGAGTGTCCCCCTTTTGACCTAGAAACCGGCCTTAGGAGACACTTCGCACCCTTCTTAAGGGAAATGCCCTTGGGTGTCGTCTCCGTTCCCTACTCCTCTATCCGGTGCGTCTTGGCCTCTGACTCGACCTCCCGACAAACCGTCTGGTTGAGTTAATCTTCTTGAGACGAGTCACCTTCCAGAACCTCACAGATGTCGCACTGGGTCAAAATAAGCATCCCGAATGTCGAAGACCACCTGCGACAGGTGTCACTCGAGTAAGGTCAGAGATCTCTCTGTTCTTTGTCGTCTTTGCCTATATATTAGAATGGACCTTTGAGGATACCTGTCTCAGACTCGGACCACACGATGTCAGATACCACAGTGTTTCTCAACATGAACTGGATCACTGACTCGTGTGTGTGTTAGGAGGTTTTGAGTAAACAAAGCCCGTATACGAATTCAATGCTAACCGAATAAAACGTACCTTTAGACACCCAATAGAATTATTTCGGAGAGGGTCGAAGAGGTTCAACCGACACTTCCCGCCAGTCTCCAGTGACAGAGGTTGGAATTGGACAGGAACCGACAGAGAGAGGAGTGACCAGACCAGTTTAGTATCGACATCTCTACGTTTGTGGAGAACGAAAGAAGTCATTAGACCTGTGTCTGTCAGAGAATAAAGGTCCACACACCTCCTCTTGTCCCACACTATAAAAGATTCTGTATCCAGTTCAACTCCCCATTACCTTCTCTAACTTTCTATTGTATATTGACCGAGGTCTCCCCTAACGTGGGACGAAGTCCTTCTGGAGGGTGGGTAGTCTCCCTCCAGCCCAGGAGAATCTCGGGGGTTCTTCGTTCGGGAGTACTACTGAGACCTCGGGTTTAACACACCACGACAGGGTATGTGTCCCACTGGGTTGTGTATCGACACTACCTTCCCACGCACCTCTCCCGATCCCCCTCACCCGCCGAAGGAACTCTGACAGTGCGAAACACGAGACTCGAAGGAGTTAGACACTTTTCTCGTAAAGAGGAGACTTCCTCAAAATTTTTTCTCAAACTGTGGAAACGGTGGTCGATGTTGTATTTTTAGTAGGCCATTTCACACCTGGTCTCGATGCCCCTGGTCTGTGTCCCTCGTCGTAAAAGAGTCGAGTCTCTCCGTCAACCGTCTGTCTTTTGGGTGACTCTGGGGACGATCTAAGAGGACACAGGTGTTATCACGAAATAAAACACCGTAGATCTCGGTGTCTCTAGATAAAGCTATTAATCACTCAGACTCTTTATAACAACACAACAAATCAGCGATTCAAAACAGATTGAGAAACACTGGGGTACCTGACATCGGACAGTTGGAGGAGACAAATACCCTAAGAGATCCGTGCTTATACCTCACTCAACGGTAATGGAAAAGGTCCCCTAGAAAGACTGGTTCCCTGACTTAGATACAGAGGACGTAACCGTCCGCCTAAGAAATGTCGACTCGGTAGTCGATTTGGGAACGTTTTATGATCGTCGTTCATAAAAGGTTTGTTTCTTTCATTTAGCGGAAGTCCGGGACGTCTACTGAAGTCGATAGCACTTGAAAAGTAGCACACTTTAGAGCACTGGCTTCCGCAAACCGTCTTTGACGGGTGACCGGGGGTTCCAGGTAAGGGGTGAAGCGAGAGAATTCCTGTCACAAATGACTCGAACAAAATCCGTAAACCGACGGTCCTACCTCTGAGTGACCCCGTCCGAAACTGACGGAGAATCCTCCCGTCACCCTCACTATGCATGTTACACGGTAGTGGGACTTTCCTTGGTGGACTAGGGTGGAGACTTAGGGGGAGACTCACGACCCCCTACCCCACCAGTAGTCACGCACACGTCTCCCCTACTGTGTGTTCAGTCCCGAGACTTGAACCCAGGTGGAGGGAAACCCCGAGTACTTGAGCCTGCCGTCTTGAGGTAGGACTGAACGTGATTAGGGACAGACTGTAGATCGGAGAGGAAGTAACAGTCTACATCAACTATCTGTCGATAACAGTTGTTAGACACTAAAAAATGGTGGTATCTTAATTCCATTAAAGTATACCGTCAAGGCAAAAACGTTTACAGGACCTTATGGAGGTGAGGAAGATAGGAGTTTTAACATTAACTGCACTCCAGACAACCCTCTGGACCAATGAATTACACGAGTACCCAGTCACCATTTCTTAGACGGTCGTTACATCCTTTATATTCTATACACCTAAGCTAGGGACCCAGCCCTTATAAGGGACCTCCTCCTTTACCGGTGGATGAGGTCATAAGAACGGACCTCTTAGGGTACCTGTCTCCTCGGACCGCCCAGTACCTTTTCAGTCTGTGCTGAATCACTGATTTGTCGTTGTTTCTAATGTTCCCTTTAGTTAATGTAACTTCTTGTTAATAGTTGTATTGACCAAGAAAATACTAGAATACTCAGATTAAAGTACGTTCATTTTTGTAATAAGATTCCACCGTAGGTAGTGGAAATAGTCTGACGACTTCGAGGACTACTCGTCAGTCAATCCAAAACCTTTCCAGTGGAAATCGTTCCATTTTGAGGTACGTTTGGTGGAAGACTTTGGGAAACGATGTCAGTGACGCGTAGTGGGAGACCAAGTCGGATACTCCTGCATCGACTGGGGACGAACGACCGCGGACGGGGACCCCAGGGGACAAATTAAAGAGAACCGAACGAAGGGTGAGTCCCTTTAACGGTTTACGAGAAGAGGAATTTTACAAAAAGGTACTTGACGCGACTGAGCGGGAGGGTAATTGTCACAAAGCACACAGGACACAGGTGTAAGGTTTTTCAGAGGGAACCGACTTCCGGGACGTCTCGTGTCGATCAAGGCTCCGGACCCCGAACGAGCCGACCGCGGAAGACCGGCGACGAGGGGGGGCCCGAGTCGAGAGAACCGAGGAACGTGTTGGTAGACCCCTCGTAGCGTCTTGCGAAAACTCCCAAGGTTCTCCTCCAAAAGGTTCTTCCCGTCCAGACGGGAACAGCCCTACAGACCACTCGAAAGACATCAAACATCGCAGACGGTCAATTCTGGACAAATAATAAATAATATGAGACACACGTCCCCTGGACCCACTCGAGAGTGGGTTGGTCTTCGCTGGGTGCACGTGGCAAAGCTACCAGGCTTACAATACCTGTCTTACCTCCTATCGTGCCGGCTGGTGTCGACGGCACTCTCCGGACCCTCTCAGTCCCACTGCCCCGGTGTCGGGGGGTCTCAGTCTGGAGCCACGAACAGACATCGTACCGACCCTACCGGACAAACCCAGGGACCGTCACTTGACAGACATTAGGATGGAAAGTAAGGGCACCCTGTCTCGTCGGTGTCTGTCCTCGGAGTCCGGGCCCGTTATTGTGAGTTTCAATTGCAAGGGGAGAAGAGACGGAACAGTTTATGTTCAACAGAGAGTCAAGTCTCCGTCGACCCTGACTCCCAGGAACGTCTCTCGTCAGGAGTCTACCCCTCCTCCCAGGTAGGACCCTCTTCAGCCGGAGTGTCCTCCACCAAGTCCAAGTGACGTGTGACAACCCCGGCTACGGGTGTGAGACGGGGAGGAAGACGTCGGGTGTAGGAGGAGACCGAACCGTGCCGAACGGGTCACCACCCCTTTGAGGGGGACAACCAGTGTACCGCTCCCCGGTTCCCTTCCTCCCCCGAGGACGTCTTCCTGGTTCTCGGCACCGGGGTCCCGTGACTACCCTCCGACGTCCCAGACAGGTCTCGACGGACGTACTCGGGTCCCGACACGTGTTTTGTCCGAGTCCGAGACAAGGGGCCTTCTGTGTACACCGAGGTGAGTCCAGCGAGACCTAGTAGTGCGTCAAAGGAGAACAACGAACGAAACAAAAACAAACAAAAACTTCTTGAGTGTAAAGGACACGGGTCCCAACAGGTTTGTGGGGGTACGGGACGGGAAAGGTCTACCCTGTAGGAAACTTCCGCGGGGACCGGGGAACGGACGGGAGGTTGGGGGAGGGTGGGACTCTTCTTCGAGAGCCTACGGATTGTGACCCCACAAACCTCGTAAAAGACAAAAAGTCTCGGATCCCGGGAACCCTCATAAAGAGGGTCACCCTCCCGTCAGGAAACTTCCATGAAAACAAAACTTTCTCTTTTTAGTCGACTTCTTTTGTCACGTTCGAGAGACCCCCCTTCACATCCCCAAGTCTCTGTAGTCTACTCTTTGCGCCTCTGAGGTGGATATCGACCTGTTGTGACCCCGTGGACTTCAGTGTACGTAGGTTCATGTATACACAGGTCCCGCGAGTATAAGTACACTCCCCCGAGAGAAACATTCTCTCTGACACCACATGAACAGGAGACGGTCCTCCTGTTATTCGTTATTTGGGTCCGGGGTCGTCTTCTCCCGGAGAAGGGGAGGACCCGGGGACGAGTGGGTGTCTCCCTCCATGTAGGGTACTTGTCCCCTCGGACCCCGATGTCAGGTATCTCAACGTTTCTCCACCTGTACTGCATTTACTGAGTCGTACGTGTACCATCAAGATGAAAATTAAAAAACTCTTTAGAAACATGAGAAAAGGTGTTCTCGGCGTGGTTAAATGTAAGGGTGGTAGTCATGTAACAGACCTCTTAGGGTACCGGTCTCCTCCCAGGGAAGGTGGGGTCCTCCTACGTACCGAATCGAGAGAGACAGAGAGGAGTGGATCTTAGATGGAAGACCGATGTTTGAAGGGGACAGTGCACACAAAGGTCTGTCATCTACCTGAACCCCAACGGACTGGATACTCGAGAGAGGGAAAGAGGAGAGGACCCTCGAGACAGGAGACCGTCCACGTCCCGTCCAGTGTCATAGGAACACACCACCCGTTCGTGGTGAGATGTCGGGGTTGAGAGGGGAAGTTACAAAGGGTTTCAGAGTTGACTTCTTTTGCCTCAACCCTTTACACGAAACTAGAGACAAACTAGAAACAAACCCAAAGATGGACTGCGGGTCACGGATGAAAAGGTAAACCAAGTCTTAGACGTCTTCCTGACTTTACCTATTGTCAACTCCAAATGACTCCTAAATGATACATGGTCCCTTCATTTCAAAACGTCTTGACTCCATTTTGCGTGGTTCAGAGGTCGACCAGTCACGACCTGACTGGCGGTGACCACTATGACTTAAGGGTATGAAGGTCCTCAAGTCTTAAGTTGTTCACCCTGGGATTGTGGAATTTGTCGAAGACGTCTCCTTTCCTTTGGTAGCTGTCTTACTTTTCCGTCGGATTTCTCACCCTCTTTCATAAACGTCCAGTGCATAGAGTATTCCCAATTATAGGTTTTTATACTTCTTGAGTGATTGAGTTATCGTTTTTTTTTTTTTTTCTTTTGATTTGTTGGGTTAATTTTATGTCTGTCTCCTAGACTTATCTAAAAAAAGGTTTCTTCTATATGTCTATAGGTTCTCTATGTACTCTTCTATGAGTCGTAGTGATTAGTTGCGTCATTACGTTTGTTTTTGACGTTCCTCCATAGTGGAGTGTGGACAGTCTTACCGACAATATTTTTCCTGTTCGCTAATCAAAACCACTCCAACACTTCTTTTCCCTCGGGAGCACGTGACGACTACCCTTACATTAAACCACGTCGGTAACATCTTTTCTCATGTTTCTAAAGAGTTTTTTAATTTTCGTCTTGATGGTACAGGCACGACTCAGTAAAGTCAGTACGGGTTGAGAAACGTTGAGATACCTGACATCGGGTGGTCCGAAGAGACAGGTACCCTAAGAGGTCTGTTCTTATGATCTCACCCAACGGTACGGGAGGAAGTCCCCGAGTGGGGTGGGTCCCTAACTTGAGCACAGAGAACACAGAGGACGTAACACCCGTCTAAGAAATGGGGACTCGGTGCCCCCTTCGGGTCTTGATGGTATCCTAGGTCGTTAAGTTGAAGACCCACAAATAGTCTTCGTTTACTTTTGTGATTGAACTTTTCTATGGACGTGGAAGTACTAGTACCGTCGTGATAAATATTATCGATTCTGTACCTTTTTTTGACTTCATAGGTAGTCACCCATATTGCCTATCTCTTTGACGTCATATGTATGTGTCCTCCTATAATAAATCGACAGATTTTCTTGTTTTGGGATGGTAAACACTGTGCCTAGTGTCATTACGTGGGACTCACGTAATACGACTCACTTTAATCGGACTCTTTCTGTTTACGGTATATTAGAGTGAATAAACACTTTAGACTTTTTCTTTTTTTATGATTAAGTACATCTCTTGTCTAACCACCACCAGTCTCCGACCTCATCCCCCGCCCACTGGTCATACCATTGAGATCAGTCATTATGGCAAAACGTTTAAACCCTAGACGGTACTTTCATCTAAAAATTTCAAGAGTAGTGTTCCTTTTTTTTTCAAGACGTTAATACACTTCACTACCTATAATTGATCTGACAATACCACTAGTACAACGTTTTGTATGTTTATGACTTAATAATACAGTATGTGGTCTTTGCTTATGTTATGTACAGGCAATACGGAGTTAAAATTTTTCTTATTTCAAATCGTTAAATTGATCTTTTTTGAAGGTACCCTGTCTCTTACTTCCCTTTCTGTTTCCGTCCCTCGACCTCTCTCTGGGTCTCTGCCAACTACCTCCACCAGGAGTCTCGCGACTGTCCATGTCTCTTCAGGGGTGAGGGGTACGGGAACGGCCGGCCACGATCCCGCGTGGCGATATTTTTGGTCTCTAAACAACTGGTATGTAGGACCTAAAAGACCCTAGAGGGACTAAAGTTGATAAAAAAGAAGGACGGTCGATAAAGGTTGTACTGAGGTTTTTATCTCTACTACATTCACACCTCCAAAACCTTCGAACTTGGTAGACAGGCCTGAAACTTTTGTAGGAACAAGTACCTACCTCTTAGTATTTGTGTTAAAGTTTTGTCCTGAAAAAAAGGGAGAGGGTACAGAGGAAATGGTCATACACTCCATTTCCTCTTTTTCGTTCTCTCAAGATCTTTTTGTAGATGAACACGAAATGACTGATACGGTTTCGGAAACTGACACACCTAGTGTTGTTCGACATCTTTTAAGTCCTCCACCCTTATGGTGTGGTGGACTGGACGGAGGACTCTTTAGACATACGTCCAGTTCTTCGTTGTCAATCTTGACCTGTTCCTTGTTGTCTGATCAAGGTTTGACCCTTTCCTCATGTAGTTCCAACATACAACAGTGGGACGAATAAATTGAATATACGTCTCATATAGTATACTTTACGACCCGACCTACTTCGTGTTTGACCTTAGTTCTAACGACCCTCTTTATAGTTATTGAAGTCTATACGTCTAATATGATGGAATACCGCCTTTGACTTCTTATTGATTTCTCGGAGAATTTCTTTTAATTCTCCTCTCACTTTTTCGACCGAATTTTGAGTTGTAAGTCTTTTGATTTTAGTACCGTAGACCAGGGTAGGAGTACCGTTTATCTACCCCTTTGTTACGTTTGTCACTCTCCGAAATAAAAAACCCGAGGTTTTAGTGACGTCTACCACTGATGTCAGTACATTAATTTTCTACGAGTGAGGTTGGATCTGTCACATAATTTTTCGTCTCTGTAATGACGGTTGTATCCAGACAGATCAGTTTCGATATCAAAAAGTTCATCAGTACATACCTACACTCTCAACCTGATATTTCGTTCGACTTGCGGTTTCTTAACTATGAAAACTTGACACCACAACCTCTTCTGAGAACTCTCAGGGAACCTGACGTTCCTCTAGGTTGATCAGGTAGAATTTCCTTTAGTCAGGACTTATAAGTAACCTTCCTGACTACGACTTCGACTTTGAGGTTATGAAACCGGGAGATTACGCTTCTTGACTACGTAACCTTTTCTGGGACTACAACCCTTTCTAATTTCCGTCCTCTTCTTCCCCTAGTAGCTCCTACTCTATCGTAGTGACTGAACTACTTGTACTCAAACTCATTCGAGGCCCTCAATCACTATCTGTCCCTTCGGACCGTACAACGTCAGAGACCCCAGCGTTTCTTAGTCTGTACTGACTCACTGACTTGACTTGACTTCCCTCTACCACGATTCTCTCCTTTTTTACTTAATTTTGTAAATATTTTTAGGTGGTCTTGCAAAATTTACGTCACAAACAAAAGAGAGAAGTCGAGGACACCTCAGTTTTCCGTTCCGGTTACCGGCTGTAAGGTTGGTCCTCGATCCTAGTATACCCCGGGTCACCAGACGAAATATTATTGGTGTCCTGTGGACCCCCACCCCCTCCCCTCGGTCCCGGTCCCGACCCCGGGAGGAATAGAACCATCAACTCCCCCAAAGACTAGAGTGGACGGGTCCCTTACGTTTCACAATAACCCATGTACGTACGATTCAAAGAAGTTAATACAGAAACACTGGGATATCTGATATCGGGTAGTCCGAGGAGACAGGTACCCTAAGAGGTCCGTTCTTATGACCTCATCTGTCGGTACGGGAGGAGGTCCCCTAGAAGGGGGAGTCCGTAACTTGGAAACAGAGAACGTAACAGAGGACGTAACTTCCGTCTAAGAAATTGTGTCTCGGAGGTCCCTTCGGACCTTTCACAATAATCTAAACCCGTTTGGGGTGGTCTTTTCAAGAAGAAAAGACCCGTAACACGAAAAAGGTGAACGTAGGGAAACCTGACTCTACGGGAGGGTACTCGGAAGCAAACGTCCTCCCTTCCAGTAGGGACTGCCATTTCTGTCAGAGACTACTACGAGAGTAGAATTACTTTGTCTCCTTCGTGAACCCGTGACCGTCACTTCCACCCACCCCCGTCCTTCATCTCGGTCAGGGAACCACAAAGTCCGGTCTGAACCCCCAGACAGAAGACCGTGGCGGAGAAATTCGCAGAACGCGTCCCTTCGACCACAGGAGGAGTCGTGAGTCCCGAGATACCGGTACTCGACCTAAAACGCGACGACGGACTTCCCGAGACCTCGGTCGTCTCAGGACTTTCGAGTGACGTCGGAGAATCCGTCTTAGGGCACTGGAACGTATAGTGAGTTGTCGGGAGGCGAAGGGGTTTCCGAGGGGTCGGAAGGAACGTCGGAGCGGCACCGGTCGTCGACCAGTTCAGTGAAAAGGAGAGGAGGGTAGTACTACCGGTTAGATTTCAGACCCGTCCGACCCCTTCATCCCTCACGGGTCGTCTATGCTTTAAAGACGAAGAAGGACATCCAAGAGGGTGACAGATGACGACGGCTGTCGTCGACGACGGTTCGGTGAGAGACCGAGGACGTCTTAAAGACACCTACAGGTGGGGGAGTAGGTCCTCCAGGTTGGGACGGACACTCTGTGACTCCCCAATCACCCTGCGACGGTACAGGTGCTCTATTTCACTCGTCCAATGTGTACGTTCAAGATGGGTGTCACTCGTGACACCGTCACAGAAACACTTCTTGGAAACTCCCCTCGTGGAAGATGATCCTTCGAGCAAGACCTATTGCGGCGTCTTTCCGAATGGAGTCACGTGTACGGTTTAGGAAGTAGTTTATCGCTGCATGTCACCCTCGACGGTTCTGAGTGACCTACTTTCGGTCGTACTGAAGAGGGAGGTCCCGATATTCGTCTACCTTAAGTCACATAAGGTGTGTCATACTTACTTACTCCGTCCCTTCTTTCACGGAGTCTCTTAGACGACGTTTATGGAATCTGCTATTTTTCTGACAAAGAGGCATAATTATAAAATAACAGCCCCCAGTAACGGTCAACCGACCCGAAGGACGAACTTACTCGTCTCGACAGTGAGACTGAGGTTTACGACGACGAAAACTCTTTGGGGTGCGTCCGTGCGACAGTTGGTTGGTGTCTGGTCAGGATTGACCACGGTTCGTCCGCTACGGATATTGGACTTTTTCAGTCCGTTTCACAGGTTCTAGTACGGTCTCCCCTCCCTTTTTACTTTTTTTAACATGGAAGGTGCTTTTATAATAGAGTCTGACTTCTACGTCTACTTTGGATTGGTTTGATTTAAAGTTTAATCTGAAAAGTTTTAAAGATTTACTTTTTCTAGTTACAACGTACTCTAGTAAGTAACAAACTAGAAAAGGGGACTATCAAGGTATAAATACTCTTTCACCACACATACCAAATCGAACACGGGTCATTGTATGTAAAGAGTTACCCCAGAGAACAGTACAACCAACCCCTCGTGTCGACTGGTAAACCTCTCTGTTGACCAGAATTGAGATTTGAGGACTCCGTATCGGAGATCTCCGGGTGTTTCTAAGACTCTAAAGATCGCAAGACTACATATCTCCATCTCCGATGACTTCTGGTCGTAGGTGGATAGGAGGGTAGATAGGTAGGTAGGTAGATTAGTAGGTAAAAAGGTAGGTAGGTGAGTAAATGGGTAGATGATGGGTCGAAAGGTAGGTAGGTGGGTGGGTAGGTAAATGGGTAGATGGGTAGGTGGGTAGGTAGGTAGGCTAATGAATGAATGAGTAGTCCTTTCCCAAAACGTCTTACAGAAACTGAAAGACCGGCATCTTTTCACTCGAGATGTCCTTCAATCTTCGCTGGGGAAATGACTGTCCTTCATGTCGTACTATACAAATACTTTCTCGACATGAAGTTCCCTAGTCCTGTTTCCGAGGGTTTGGGTCGTCCTCCCGAGTCGTATACTGAGTGTACATGTTGTAATCTTGTATTCGACTGAACTTCGACTTTTTCCGGGTACTACATTTTCGACGAACCAGTAGTTGCCCTACTAGTGACACCCAAAGGACTCCCCGACGGTACACTAATACCTCTTCCTCGGTTTCCCCCTAACAAGAGGGTAGAAGACAGGAACAGACTCTCTACTCCTACGAGGTTACTACCCCTTAAACCGTCGATCACTTGTCCGAATTATGTGGTTGAAGAAACAGTCGCGACTACATATAACAAAGTACAATTAATTTATTATAGGACACGGGTTTCTAAAAATATTCTGTACCACGTGTCTCTTTCTTTATGATAGAATAAGTTAAATCAGAAATTATGTTCATTTTGTCCATCGTTTGTTCCATCTAATAAGTATTTTATTACTTAATACCGGAAAGTGCAGACGTCTCAACCGTGCTTCCAGTAAGTAAGTGAGTCGTTTATAAATGAAGGTTATCTCGAAAAAGACACGACGAGTCCCATTGAGTGCGAGGAAGTCGTTCCGACTACGGTACACTTTTTGCCGGTCACCAAAGCCACAAGTGAGACCCTTCTTTGTGGTCAAACACGGTTTGTCTTCTTCGGTTACCGACGTGCAAGGGTAGGAATATTGGGAGACTCGTCAATACGACTTGGGTCGGTTGTACTCGACGTAACGACTCTACGGGTGTCGGTCACCTAACTTCAGACGAGTAGAGAACACGGTTTCAGGGTTTGTCCACTAGGACTGGTCACTGGTCGAGAAGAGGTTCGTCACCAAGTTTGACATCGAGAAAAGGAACATACCACGACAGTAGGAGTAGCGGACCGAGTATACGTAGAACAGGTAGGTCTTCTTCTCCCCGTCCTTCAGAATTTCCCGGTCCGGGTGACAGTATGTAGGTGGGGTGGGGGAAGGGTGACCAGTCTTGAGTCGAGTAAGTTGGAGGTCCGGAGCCCTCTGTGATTCTGTCAGATCGACACCCGGTTGTCCCTTTGACCATGTTTATGTAAAGACCTTTCAAATGTCCTACGACCCGCTGCACGGTCCCATCGTCCAAAGGTGCCACAGGTCCACACGTCTCCCGAGACCAGTGGACAACTCAAGTGTCCGTTGTCCAAGTGCCCGTCCCGACCCTCACCCTGGTCCCCCGGACCTGGTCGTACGTCGGGTGACATAGGGTTGGAGGCTGGAGCCGGAACAGTCTCTGGTTACCCTCGACGAAGCTCGAGTGTGGGGGCCGTGGTACCTGACTTCCTCCTGGGCCGGAGCCGTCGGTCGTGTACCCCCTGTCCGTGTCGGCACAGAATCGACTTGAAGAGGATTTAACACACCTACGTAGTTCACTGTACATGACCCTTCTCGACGTCTTCTCTTTCTGTGGAGAGATTTCTGGGCGTGCTTCGTAGTGGTGGTGGAGGGTACTGCCGTACAAAGAGACGTAGGTCTACACGTTAAAGGAGGAAAGGGGAGGACGGAACACGCCCCTGGAGCTAAGATCAAACGAGAAGTGATTCCTGTCTCTGGTCGACGAGGAAAAGGTCGAAGAATCTGTACTGCATTCCAAGTGAATCCAACTTAAAGTGGAAAAATGGAGAGGTCCGACTTCGGTACAACCAAGGAACGGAACAAGGGGCAGGTCCCCGGGGTCCGGTCTCGACTATCACGAAGGACCACCAGAGTCTCCTGCGCCGGTGGAACGGTCCCCTGGACTCCCTGTGTCTTACGACCGGCTCCCGGACCTAGGCGGAGACGGAGACTGACACCCGGGACTGAGGCCCTGGTTCAGAAGACTTGAACTCACGGAACTTCCTGTCCCGGTAAATAAAGATTTAAAGAAGTTGTGGATTCGAAGAATCCTGAGGATTATTAAGATAAAGAAAAAATTTTTAGAACTGAATCTCACGTGGTTGGGGTTTTCTTTTATTCAGAAACAATTTTCACTTCCCTGTGATCAACACAAAAGACCCGACACGAACAGTTCATTCTAAGTGGTCAAGACTATGGACGTAAACTAGTGGCACACACACACACACACGCGTACACACACTTGAGTCCTGAAAGAAAGTTAATTTAAGAATGCCTCCCTAGTGATATCCATACACTAAGTTTTCATATTTTTGATACACACGCGCACAAGAATCAGCGAGTTAGCACAGGCTGAAAACGCTAGGGTATGTGACATCGGGCGGTCCGAGGAGACAGGTACCCTAAGAGGTTCGTTCTTATGACCTCACCCACCGGTAAAGGAAGAGGTCATTTTTGATATTATTTCACATTTTTTTAGTGTCGGACTCCCAGACTGAGGGTGTGAAGAGAGGAGGGTGGGAAGAAGGGAGTGTGAGATGAGAGACAATGGAGACAAAAAAGGATAAACGAAGAACAGATAATAAGGTCATAAAGAAATACACTTATGATTATTTATGTAAGGACGGGAGAGGGGTCAAGAATAAGACAGTAGACGAAGAAACGAAAAAGTTTTAAATAAAATTAAAAACATCATTCTATCTGAACTGTATATTGTAATCTAGTTAAATCCACACGTCGTATTAAACTTTAGACATAGACAACACTTTACTAGTGGTTTCACAGATCAATTGTAGTGGAGTGTATCAATATTAAAGAAAAGAATGTTACACTTGAAAATTTTAGACGAGAGAATCATTGAAAATTTACACGTCGTGTTATAATATTGATGTCAGGGGCACGACATGTAATGTCGGGGTCCTGAGGGATGTAATATTCACTTCAGACTCGGGGGACGTGGGTGAACGGAGGGGGCCGGTGTGGAGGGGCAGAGGAAGACAGAGACCGAAGAAGGGTGTGGAGAGAAGTCTGGTACAGGGGTAGCAAAAAGTGTCGGTGTATCATAAAGTCACACATCTCGTAGTATTAAGTAAATGGAGCGGAGTACACCTACCTATGCCCCCCACAAAGGTCACAGAGACCTAGTGACGTTTATCACGACGTTACTGATCGAAACATTTGTACGGTAAGACATACACACGTTGAACAAGACTTCACATCTAAGGGTCTCTGTCTTAACGACCCAGTTTCTCACACACGTGACCTTTAAAACGGTCAACAAAGGTTTGACGGGTCGCACCCCAACACAGTAGGAATGTGAAAGTGGAAGTCATATACTCGTAAGGTGAAAAAGGGTTTAGAATCCTATAAACGGTTGGACCACACTTTACCGTTAAGTCCTGTCAGACCCAAAACAAAAAGAACATAATTGTTACTCCTCGATTCCCGGGAAACTTCCGTCGTTTTCCCAAACAATTCTCACTGACTCGGAGAGGTCCCGTCCTTCAGACAAAATAAGTGGTGAAAAGAGATTTGGGGGCCATCAAGTCTACCATTCCTTAGACGGACGTTACGTCCTCTGGACCCAAGCTAGGGACCTACCCCTTCTAGGGGACCTCTTCCCTTACCCTTGGGTGGGGTCATAAGAACGGATCTCTTAAGGTACCTGTCTCATCGGACCTCCCGATGTCAAGTACCCCAGCTTTTTCCAACCTGTATTGACTCGTTGTGGGTGAAAGAGATTTGGTCGTCAAGAGTTGGTCCGACGTGTGTCCTTTGTAGACCCGTATAAAATTGTCCACGTCTCGGACCCAACCGGGTCTGGTACTTCTGTCTTGGGACCCCTGTAGCGAAGGCGAACAGCGGGGTGTGGTTTCAGGAGATCCAACACACGGTTAGAAAAAGGGCACCACGGGGACACCGAAGGCTCCGGTCAAAGACAGAAGACGAAACGGAATCGGTGTACCCTGTAAGATCCAGAACAAACGTCACTCGTCACGAAGGACGAGCCCTCGTTTCGACGTTTGTCTGACAGTACGCTGTCCAGTGCTGTTCGGGGTGTTTCGTATGACTTCGGGACCGGAACCTCCGCCCGTCGAGGTGGGGGGACCGGTCACAGACGTCTGAGACGCCGGGATGTTGTTGTTCCAGTTCCGTCCGAGTTCAAGTGCTCGTACGAAAACGGGAGATTCTTACGCAGGTCGGAAGGATCCTATCTTGACGAGACCGAAAAGCCTCTGATTTCGTACAAGGTTGACGTTTATTAGATATGACTCTCGCACATGTATAATTATTTACATTTGTCTATAAAGCTATTTTACATCTTTATACTACCACTTTGAGAAGACTTGGTCAAAGTTTTGGCAGAGGAGAGTGACTGTCGATATCGACTCCTTAAACCGTCTCCCTACTTTAGAACCGACGTGGAGACTAAACAGAAAGTTTTTGGTGCGTCCGACGTCCCCTAGTGCACCACACTCCCGACAGTTACCACGTCACAAGGGTGGTGAGACGACTGTGGGGTCTCTCTCTCGCCGAGTGAAGAAAGAGAAAGTTCGACCTTCTAACTGACCGAACTCGCACCCTCCAAGAGTTCCCCAGCACCCCTACCCGACCCCCCACACATGGAAGTCACACCCTCCGCCGACGGGAGCTCCAATCTCCACTGGTGGTCCCCGGACGTTCCTACGGGAGTCAGTCGGTGTCTCCACGGACCTCTCTCTCGCCTACCTCAAACGTCTCCGGCGAAGGACTGGCGTACCCGGACTGAACCAGGTCGACGTCGGTGGCCTGTCTCGCGGGAAACTACCGTCCCGGCCACGACTGGACGACCGGATCTTTGTGGGAGGGACCCACGCACCCGTTCAGTTCCTCTTTGTCACGTAAATAGTCGCCTGAACTTCTCTCACTTCCTCTTGATTCAAACGTCTGTTGACTAGTAAAAGACAAGAAAAAGATTACATAATTATTACGGTCGTAAAACAAAGACTGGTAGACATACCGAACCTTTCCACCATAATTCTCAAACTTTTACCCGTCCTGAGAGACAGAAGTTCCAGTGTCCGTATTGAGGACGAGAAGAACAAGAGCGGATCTTCCTCACCAAGGGAGGGAGTCCTACTTTGAGACCCCTCAGGCTATTTAACCCCCGAATCGTTCACTCACCCTGAGGACGACGAGTCACCGGTAGGAGAGCGGGTCTCGGCTCTGGGACCCGAAGAGGCGGTCGATCAAAGGAAAGCTGGGTTTTGTGGGTACTTACTTCTGGTGTCCAAAGTTAGCCGGCGTGACACTTAAGTCTTTAAAGAAATTTTTGTCCCTTATACCTTTCAACATAGACCCGTAGTATGGTTCTTTTTTTTTCTCTCTCTTCAAAATTTTAGTCGTAAAAACTTCATTACCTCGTGTCAAATGAAAGGAGGTACTTTCGGGGGGTCTTCTAGGATAACTTCTGTTAAAGGTTGTACAGACGTGTTCACACCTCTATTCTGAAACAAGAGATACTCCAAAGTCCCCTTTCGTAGTCTGTTCGACCGACAGGTCATAGTGTTTAAGTTTTATCAATTTGTCACACCTAAAATTTACAGAGTGGACCAACAGACCCAAGGGTGTTCCGGGTTTTGATTGTGAACAGACCAAAAGAAAACCACTGTAGATCCTTTTAGCGCCGAACGAGAAGGACCGGAGAAAGGGGGTCACGATGAATAGACTGCCGTTTGAAAAGTAAGGTCCGTCACTGAAGCACCGTGGTCTTCAGTGACGAGGGGAGTGTCGGAAAGAGGGACAGAGGTGCTAAGACTCTGAGTCTCCGTTTACCGTGAAGAGTCTTTTCTGCTCTTTTTATCTTAGGCTTATGTACACGGAGCGTCACCGGGCCCGACAAAGTCTTTCAGGGTGTAGGAGGCCCCGAGCGGAGAGGACCAGAGGTCCCTCACTAGGGTGGTCACGGAAAGGACGTAGAGTAGGGTCTCAGTACTTCCAAGAGTAATAGAAAGGTTACACTTTGGAGTCGAAAGTCTTGGTCAGCAAAGTGCTCCTTTTACTTTTCTGCGCCCACGGAGTCAGTTGACCTTATTAATCTCCTTGTCTTAAGGTTTGGCCTACCAGTTGTCAGGAGGGGATGTCTCACTCCTACCGCGGACCCACCCAACTCTTACGTCTTGGAAGTGACCGAGAACCGTCCGGTACGGGCAGGTAGGAGACGGGTCTTTCTTCGGAGAAAGGAGTCGTCAGGGCGGTCTCTTTGGTCTCAGGTCTTTGGAGGCGACCTCTGACCGGTTACGACTACTGTGTAAAGTCCTGGGACGCAGAGGGATCATGGGGGTCCTCGTTCGTCTCCCTACCACGGGAACTTGAACCAGGTTTCCGAGTCACACAGGAAGAGACCCTGAGTGCGAATGGGTCCAAGAGGGGACATCCATTGTTTGGTGAACACCCAGTCCTTCGAGACTCTCGTACCACTGGTCGTAAATGGTTTTATACAGGGATCTTATCTCTTATTGGTGCACCGAGTCCACCAGACCGACTCAAAATAAAGTCCCTTGAACGTAAAGTTAATACACATACTCACAGATACACACAGGACCCACAACTGTATTTCACACCAAGTACTACACCCAGTTCGAGTTTGCTCTAACTTTCAAGTAACCCGACCGTTGTCTAAGAAGTCGTCTCCGCCGACCTCCCCAGACATTAACGTGTTTCCAGTGCTCGTGACCCAAAATTTTTATAGTCTTTTTACCTTGCGACTGGGACATGATGTAAAGAGGTTGGCGGAACTCGTTTTAGTTCCTCCTTCTGACCCTACCAGTCTTCAGACGACCGGTACCTCTGTCTTCGGTGATTGTTGACTCTCGCCCCGTGCGCCCGTCCACAGGGGAGGGGGTCCCTTCGGAAGAGACACCCCCTTCCCTCCCGTGCAGAAAACTAAAGAGCTCCACCCATGACGGTGAGAAGTAGAGTCAGGAGTCAGTAGACGAAGGACTGCACAGGGACTTGTGCCGCGAGGTTTACGATCTGCGGGTTTGTAGGAAGTTTGACATTTGCGTCTACGAAAGAAACTTACAATTGTAAAAGTTATTTTAGGACCTTATTTTATCGAAAGTAGGGTCTATAGTTCCAGGTGGTGGGAAATAGGGTGTAAGTTTGTTCGATTAGCAGTTTCACACTTGTACCAAATCACGGTCTGGTCTACCCTCAGGGCCCCCACCCGGACCGGAAGTGGAGACGTGGGGAACGACACACAGGAGGACCCAGTAGTAGGGAGGACCCTGGAGAACAGGTTCGGTGATTCACAGACTTGGTGAGGTCTGGCAACTTTCCTGCGAGGCGACAGAGGTCAGCTCCCTTGCGACGAGAAACACCGACTCCTGTCGCAACGAGCGAACGTAAAGACGAACGACACACGAAATCGACGGGTCAGTACAGGTTGAGACACACTGGGGTACCTGACATAAGGAGGTCCGAGGAGACAGGTACCCTAAGAGATCCGTTCTTGTGACCTCACCCGACGGTACGGGAGGAGGGTACCTGACATAAGGAGGTCCGAGGAGACAGGTACCCTAAGAGATCCGTTCTTGTGACCTCACCCGACGGTACGGGAGGAGGTCCCGTAGAAGGACTGGGTCCCTAACTTGGGTCTAGAGGACACAGAGGACGTACCGTCCGTCTAAGAGATGGTGGGTCAGTGAACCCTTCGTAAAGACGAACTCCCCCAAATTTAGTGTCGGGAGGAGGACAGAGACCCCGTTCTAGTCGACTATCACCGACCAGGATTATTTACAGATTACCCGTGTTCAGCCCCGGTATACATGATTAAATTCCAACTTATCTACGGTCCTAACTAAATTGACCCAACAGACTTACCCTCTCCAGCAGACGTAAGTGTTTAATAAATCATAACAATTTCGGTGAAAAGAGGGTCTTTGTAGTTGGTAAAAGACTGGTTATGAAGGTAACGGAGGATTTAAGTGAATTAGAGTAAGTCACATCTGTGTGGGGTTCCGAAAACTGAGGTTCTATAATTTTCTATTCCTAGATTATTTACGGCACCTTACAGTCCAGTCACTAGGGGGTGTGGGTTCGAACAGAGACTGGGTCCACTCCCCGTTGCACACAACGAACTCACAATATCAAGATTAGAGCGGTAAAAGGATAAGAAAAAGTAACCAGACTTTCCTCAGTACTCGGGTTGTCTTAGACGGGAGTTCTAGAAGATTATTCCAGATAATACGTGCTTACGTAGATTTAGGTAAGACTTAGATAAATGTTCAAGGGGACTGTAGGAGTCATATTAAACGGGGTATACAAATATTGGATAACATCATTTGTTATAAAGAAGATAAACAGTGGTCCTACTGGAGGGAGTTTGAGATTCCCCAGACAGGAGGTCGAATCGTAAGACTCTAAGACATTGTTTCGGCACGGGAAGGATCGGTGGAGGTAGGACACCAGCACTTCGAAGAAAGGTCCGTCTCCCTAGGTAGGGGACCACCTATGTCGAGAGAAAGACTCTGGCCCCTGAAAACTCGTGAGTAGAGAGAGGCTTGAAAAACAAGTTATAGGAGGAACTATGAACACCCGTCTTAATAGGTGTCTTAAGGTCTCTGTTCGTCACCAAAACAACTCTCACTGAGAAAGTCTTCTTATTAAAGGACACTGGGTCCCAATACAGACCCAATAGTCACTTTTTAAGTAGGGTTAATACCACCACCACCACCACCAAATCAATTCAACACAGGTTGAGACGTTGGGGTACCTGATAACGGACGGTCCGAGGAGACAGGTACCTTAAAAGGTCCGTTCTTATGACCTCACCCAACGGTAAGGGAAGAGGTCCTCCAGAAGGACTGGGTCTCTAGTTCGGACGTAGAGGACGAAACGTCCACCTAAGAAACGTTGACTCAGTGGACCCTTCGGGATAGGGTTAATATGTGTCTGGTTTTGTCCGGAGGATGTCGTGGTCCCCCACTGGGTTCAAGTAGGTTAGTCGTCTTACTGAGTACCTCCTAGATGATATTTAGACGAGACTCTCCGGAGACGAATAGTGCTAGAATGAGATCAATCTCCCTGATATATGTGTGTATGAGGTCTTTTGTCAGCACTCGTTTTGTTATGTATAGATGTGTCACTATATTCACACCCTCTTGACCTTTTGACCCGACATTAAAATACTTAAGTTTTATTAAACTTTTTTAAAAGTCTTAAAAATCTCCTCTTTTACAGTACTCGAAGTACTTCCCCCGTCTCCAAATTGTCCCAGAATTTTCTACCCCATCTTTTATTTAGTTGTTATTCTGAGCCTGCCATTTCGCAGACGGACGTTACGTCCCGTGGGCCCAAGTTAGAGACCCGACCTTTCTATGGGACCTCTTCCTTTATCGTTGGGTGAGGTCATAAGAACGGACTTTTTAGGGTACCTGTCTCCTCGAACCGTCCGATGTCAGGTGCGCCAGTGTTTCTCAGCCTGTACTGACTCATTGTGTGTGTGTGTGTGTGTGTGTGTGTGTGTGTTCTCTTGTTTCTCAAACACTCCACAAAGGATCAGACGTACCCTGAACCTGCACCCTCTCCAGGCAAGGTACCCAGTTCAACCCTTACGCAGGTTTCGGACCAGGACCGGGCCGGAAGACCGACCACAGGGTCCTTGGACGACAGGTTCCGGGTTGACACGTCCCGGAACGACAGATTCTGTTACCGTGTCTTTAGTCACACTTGGAAGACGGGACTGGACGGGGTGTACCTCGATGAGAGGAGGACGGGACTTGAAGGGTCTGAAGTGGACGTAGGTGAGACCCTATTAGACCTAATTCGTAGGAGTCACTCGGATCTTAAACCCCTAATTTTTTTCGGGTAAAACCAAAAATAAAAGGATCCGGTACGGATCGTTGAAGATAAAAAACAAAAATCAAGATAAGAAGGGATTACCCAGACGGTGGTACTCTTCGTTTCATGTTTTAAAGAGTTCTTCATGGTATGACGTAATTTAACAATTATTTAGTAACGCAAAATTGATGTCACTGTCTCAAGACCCTCACCTCTATTCCCTTCTTTGGTAAAAGGAAATAAGTCCGGTTCAACCGTGAAGACAGTTTCCGGACCGTACCCTTCATGGTAGCTTTGTTAAACAAATTCTCGTCTTGGGTCGACCCCGTCCGGTGTCCTTTCAGCCGAGAGTGGGGTGTGGTTGGTCCCAGGTTTCGGTGGTAGGACGTCTCGGACTCCTTCTTTACGTATAAAAGGACTTGAAATTCCTTTCAAAGAACCTATCCCCGTTTCCTTTTCAGTGTCAGGTGGTGAACCTCATCGACTTTGAGGGGTGACTGTAGAGAAACTAGGGTTTCGAAGAGAGGGTTGGTCGACAAAGAGGAGAATGACCCGGGACCGGACCGGGACTTTGGACGGGGGGAGGGGTTGTAGGAGACGAAAGACAGAGTTGAAGTAGGGAGTGAGTTGTTTTGTTTCAGAAGACTCAGTCAGGTTGTACGCAGCGACCCCTGTTTCCCGAGAGGTGGTGCACACACGCTGAGATACCTGACATCGGACTGTCCGAGGAGACAGGTACCCTAAAAGGTCCGTTCTTATGACCTCACCCAACGATACAGGAGGAGGTCCCCTGGAAGGGTTGGGTCCCTGACTGGGGTACAGAGAATCCAGAGGTCGTATGGACGGTGGGGGTTTTGTCTACGAGAGCAGCGGGATAACACTCCCTCCCACCCTGAAACCGTCGTGTCGGTGGTGGACGAAGGAAGAAGGGAAACCCCTGATAGAACAACGGTGAGTACACCTCTTCCCCATGGACAGGGACCCTCGTCGGTGGGACCCCAGGAGGTTCGGGATTCCCCCAGACTAAAGAACTGAACGGGACCACCAGGAGGACGTCGGGGTCGTGTCGAGACTGGGGTTGGGTCCGGCCTCCCCTCCCTCCTACCGACTCGGGTACAGAGGTGGGGGCTCAAGGACCAGGGTCCTGACAGGGGGTCGTCCAAGGGTCGTTATTAGGAGGAAACGAGGGTAAAACCTCAGGATAACGGAGGGACAGACAGGGATAATAGGACTCGTGGAGTAAAAGAAGACTAGGTTTGGTTTGTCCTCAAATAGTCGGGACCCTCCCTAAAAAGTCCGAGGACGGACTCTCTATGGTCCCCGAAGGACACTCGGGTCGGGTCGCACCACCTACCCGAGCCCGTCCAGTCCCAGTACCGACCCGTAGACTTGCCCGGGTCCCCTGGGACAAGAAAGGGACAGACACGGAGGCCCCAGTCCTCTCGGAGTCTGTGTTTGAGGTTTCAGACCCCCGGTCTGGAAAGGACCCCCGGGTCCAACTTGACTCCCTCTACGTCATTTCTTGTGTCCCTCGGACGTCGCCACCCAGACCCCCACGAGTAAGGAGGTCTCGACTACCCTATGTCCCTACAGGCGAGGGGGTAAAACCACGTGTCCACGGACCCTGTCCCCACCCCAGAGGAGGTCGAGACGGGAAACCTACGTCGTGGCTACACCTGTCTGAGGAAGGTGGAGGACCTACGACCCCCTCCGAAGGTAGGGGGAGGTCCGGGCCCTGGACCAGTCCGAGGGAGGGGTCGGTACGTAGTCCAAGGGGTAGACAGGTAGTCCCTCCGACCCTGAACCACAGGTCTTGGGGACACCTGAGTGAACACCACTGTTTGGCCCGTCTTCCGACCTGAGTGTCCAGTTGCCGTCCATCGTGACTCAGAACGGGTACGACATCTCCACTCGACCCGGGACCCCTGTGTCCTGCCCACTCGACGTCAGACGGGACCTCTTCGAAACCGGGTCTCTCCTCCACGGCCAGTGGGTCCGTCAGTGCCAGGAGTACAGCAGTGGGACTCCTACGTCGAGACCGTCCACGGTACAAACTCCCTGTGTGTCCACTGGACCCACAGTCCACACTGGGGTCCCATTTCGTGACACGAGTGAGGTCGGGACGGACCCCTACGTAGGGAACCTCAGTCTCAACCCCGAGACTCGTGGGGTCCGTCTAGGACCCGAGACACAGGTGACCCTCCCACCGGTCGGAGACCACCGAAAAGGTCCGGGTCCCCGTCCTGAGACAGGGGCAAAAGAGTCGGGAAATTCTTGACTCCGTCCTCGAAGTACGTCCGTCCAAGGTGAAGAGAGTATCCGACCAAGAGGGCTGGGGTACGGACAGAACGTCCTCCCTCTCGGGACCTTTGAAGACCCACCCGTGAGAACCAAGTAGAGAATGACTGACGAGACTTAGACTCGGAGAGTAAGGACCCTGGATCCCTAAGAAGGGAATCACAATTTGTACATATATCTGGTTTGGGCGATAAAATAATGTAAAGGGATCTAAGTTCTGACCCCCCGGTCTTCCTCCCCTCACCCAACCTCAGACGAATCCGGACCTGTGTCAGGTTCCAGTAACGGCCGGGTTCTCGACAACCGTAGGGACGGCTTTGCGGGGAAGAGTTTCGACCGAACTCGGAGACCTGAAAAGTGGAGTGTTTGACACTCGTCCTACCCATCCTACACCAGTCCCCTTCCACCCTACAGCCCCGGCCCCGGTGGCGTTATTGCGTCCACTCTCCACTACTTCAGGACTGTAAAAGATGTACAAAAGAGTAAATGACAAACGTTGTGAGTACTCTTTAAGTGTGATTAATAATAGGGACAAAATGTCTATTTTACAAGTCTCTCTAATTCATTTAGTTACGTTCCAAAGGGACCATCGAGTCTGTCATTTCTTAGACGGACATTACACCCCCTGGGGCCAATCTAGGGACCCGGTTCTTCTAGGGGACTTCCTCCTTTAATGTTGGGTGAGGTTATAAGAACGGACCCGATAGAGTACCTGTCTCCTCGGACCACCCCATATCAGGTACCCCAGTCGTTTCTCAGCCTGTGTTGACTCGCTGATTGTCTGATTGTCACCCACTCGGTTGTTCACCCGACAAGAAAAGAACTGTGGTACCTTTAAGATCACCCTCGGTCACCATTGAACATACACCTTCTACTTCTTCCCCTCTCCTTCTTGTCCTTGGACCTCCTGGAACCGAACCCGTCGAGAGTCTACCCCTACCACGACGACATGGTTTTCACCGTCCTCCGGTTCCCCCGATCCCTCCTTCCTCTGACCCGACACACACGTCGTGGTCCTCCAGCTCCATCTCGAAGGATCACCTGCTAGCCTTTATCCCGGGTCCCCTCTCCAGTCGACCTCTGGGTCGGATCAGTACCCGAACGACGACAAATACCTTTGATTCCCCTTGCTACTCAGAAGTCACTCAATCATTTCACTCTTCTCTACTAGGACTTTTGTAATTGTAGATACTCCCCGTACCCACCCCGGTCCGTTCCCCTACTCTTCCTACCACTTTTCCATGGGTCGCATAGTTTTCCTCTTCCCTGAGAGTGTACTTTTCCTCACTAGAAAAGAAAAAACTTATTTCTCCCTTAAAAGTCATGATTGTTTGTCTTTTTTCTGACCATTCTTCTGGACCGACCAACCCTTCAGTGTCTGTTCGAAGTGGTGCTGTCTCACCTCCTCCTGCTTGGAACTCTCCCCGGGTCTCTGTGTCGTCTCTTTCGACCTGTGAACTCGCCCTGGACCTCACACACCCAACACGGGCCGTCTCCCTCCCTTTTCCGTAATCCCGTTTCCCTTGTTGTACTCCCCTTTAGTCAAGGTTTGGTTCTGTGAACCTTAGGTCAATCTCGAGAAACCCAAAAGTGTCCGTTGTACTTCAACCGTTGTGTTCACACAGTCCGGTACACAACAAACGTTGTAAAATCTCTTAGAATGCTAAAAAGAAAAGTGACGTCTACATTCTTGACTCTAACCCTTTCGCTTAATCACAACAGGTTTCCCTGTATCCCAAATAAAGAAATACTTTTGTCTCAACCCCGAAGTGACCACCAGGTCACCAATTCTGAGGTGTAAAGACGTCCCTCGCACTCAAGTTAGGACTAACCCCTTGATTCTAGGGTGTACGATGTGTCTCACCGATTTTCTTTTCTTTTCTTTTGTCTGAGGTCTAGTCTGACATTCACCCCTCTGAGAGGTCTGTCTAGATCTCAACAGTACTAAATCTTCCCACTGTTCACAACCGGTGACACTGTTTATTGGGGTTTCTACCATAATCGTGGTAGTCTAGAGTCAAGAGAGGATCTAGGACCCCGCCCTCCCCCCCCACCCACCCAGGTCGTCGGGAGGAGGTGTTCCTCTGAACCCCTAGATACAGGGAGTAGGGAGTTGGAGCAGAAGGAAGTGAAGGTCGGTGTACCTGCCCTGTTCTCTGGTATCTCTTCAGTATGACCCGTGTACTTCTTACTCTAGGGCGGAAACACTGTACAGATTTGGATCTCTCCTAGTGTGATTCAATCATTCAGTCTGTCTTTTTCGTTTGTGGTGTACGATAGTAAGTATGCACCTGAGAATTTTTTATTTTTGACCTGAGTATGTATACCCTTGTCTAACCCCCGTCGGCGGTCTCCACCCCCCTCCCTCTCCCACTTTACCCACTACCCCAGTTTCCCGTGTTGAAGGTCAATCTCCTACTCACTCAGGACCCCTGAATTACGTGTCACCCAACGATGTTCCCATTTAGAATGTTCAAAAGTAGTGTTCTTTTTGTGAAAGACACTTAACACACACCACTACCTACGATTGATTTACATGATACCACTGGTTAAGTGTCACTTATAGTTCGGTAATACAGTATGTCGACTTTGATTATATTATAAACAGTTAACATAGAGTCACTTTATTTATTTTTATTTTGTTTCGGGGGTTTAAAGACAAGGATCTTGAGAAAGAATCTGACACTCGTGGAACGGATGTCCCAATTTCTGTTGTCCTCTCACAACTCTCCACTCGTCTTCACTTCGGGTTCACTTCACCCAAAAACCCCATTTTCGTTAAGTCTCCTACGGTCCCCTTGGTAACGACACCGACTACGACACCCCCGTGGTGTGTCTCCCTGGGGCTCAACTGGTACCTCGACTCACGTGTCCCCCTAATAAAGTACAGTGTTGTCACGACACAGTTCTGGGATAAAACCGTATAAGTTGGTTCCTGAGGAATAAAAAAACATCCTTATTATAATATTTGTATAATTGTTGTTAAGATTCTTGTTTTTGCTATGGACGTGTAGTAAGACGAGATCAAAGGAATAAAGGAACGTCAAACAAAATTAGACACACATTTAAGAAGTATCTCACCGGGTATTCACCGGACTGACGGTGTCGGTTCCGAAAGAGTCGACTTACAGTACGTCTGCTCCGGTATCCTCTAAAGACAAGTAAAACTCCAGTAACCCGACTCACCTATCTGTCCGTTAGTCGAACGATTAGGATACTATACCGTCGTCCGTCGGTGTATCATCCCTAAGTTTAAACCGACGATTATAAAAGTAAAGGAACTCAATTACTTCTCCGACCCAACTCTTTAAATTTCATTAAGCTTTGTCGAATTTTTAAGAGGATGTACGAGGCTGACAACAATGACTCAAATGGTCTTTCTCTCTCTCTCTCTTTTTTTTACCTCGAGGTGGTAGATAACTTTGCAAGTCATTGAAAGAGTCGACACTGACACCGGAGACCAGTCAGTGTCTGGTCCGACCAAGAGGAGATGGAAGTCCGTTGACTGGAACTTATGGCCCCTGTCTTTGAACTGGGACCAAGGCGAGGAGAGTCCTGGGTCGTCACTCCGAACCTACTACGTGAACACAAACCCCCTTCCTACCTTGGGGGCTTTACCCTCGGACGAGTTTTGAACTTTCGTCTCGACCCAAAAGTACAGCGGAAATACAAAATACTCACAACCCTTGTACGACCGACAAATGATTAATAGTTTCGCCCAAAATACTGAAGGGATTTCCTTTTGTTTTTTCCTTTCCTAGGTTCACGTATAAGAAGAGCCGGACCCTACTTTCGAACTGGAAAACACGGGAATCCCTGCCCCACCAAACGTCGGGACCTTTTATTTTGAGCCCTATGTACAAGTCCTTCCGCCCTCGGAAACTTCACTCTTCGGTTTGTCCTTGTCGACAGAACTACCGCGACGGTGCGACCGGACCGCACTGTCTGGCCAGGTGCGTGGTGACGACCGAAGGGTGCCTCGAAACGTCTACAGGGCACCTGTGAGTCACGACTAATTGTTTCCTGTGTAAGTTGTTCGGGGTCTGGGGTTCCCGTAGAGGAACAGAGAGGGTCTCTTTTATTGTGCCGGAGTAAGAGGGGTGTTGGTCTTGGTCTGAACGTACCTTCGGAGTCTTTGTTCCTTTTATCTTCGTCTCTTGTGCGACAATGGCGACTTTTAGAGTAATACTACTAAATTCTGAGTTAGTTCAAACTGACCTTGTTTTTGTGAAGACGGAGAAATTCGAAGACTCCGGAACCTTGACCGTATCTCACCTTTTTATAGAAGACACTCCTTTAAAAATAAAAGAGTAACCCTAGATGTATAATCCAATTCACGGTAGTTAGTGGTAGCTTTTTAATCGTATTTTGTAAGAAAAGGGACCTCTCCTACACCTTTGGGAACCTCGAGCAGTGAATGGTATTGGTGACCCGGTGTCATAAATAAACGTAAGAATGAAACCAGAGAAAAGTTACCTGTCCGGGAAATGCCGAAGGAAGGACAAAGATAGTCGCCTTTAACTTGTCAGCTTTTTACCATTTATTGAATCGAGAGAGCCAAGGGTTCCGACTCCAGGAAAGAAAATAAAAGAGAATTTTTAATCAAGACGATATACCGAAAGATTTTTATTTCAAATCCCAACGGAAATAACAAGATCGAAACACAATAGGACAAACTTCAGAAATACTGTTATACGATAAAGGTCACTTTTTATGCTAGATACCCTTCACTCAAGATATTTACCTGAGTGTCCTCAGCACTGTGTACTTCAAGTTCCACCGGAGAATAGTGACACTACCGTCCATTGTACACCGTCAGGGAGCGGAGACGGGGGACGAGGTGGACATACCTCGACGATCAGAGTCCGTCTGTACAGTGGAGGCAGTCCAGAGGGACAGACCCCGACCTCAATCTCGGGGAGGAGGAAAGGAGAGGGCGAAGCGAAGTGAGACCCAATGTTCGGAAAGTTGAAACGAACACCAAAAGAGTTGCACGGTCTAAGGGTGGACGGAGGTTGTGGGGTGTGTGGTGTTAGGAGGAGGACTCTTTTCAGGAAGGGAGCGACAAAGGAACGCTTGTAAGTCTTCAAGGGTTTAGACAAGAGAGCTTTAACGAAGAACGTTTCGCCTACAAATTCCTGTAGGAGGGTCAACCGACGTCTGCACACTCACCGTCAGCACATTCACTGCGTCTCTCAAACCAGAACCCCAATAGTGGTCGAAATTGAGGTCAACAAACACACCTACGTAACAGGACTTGGCACTCGAGGAGGTCCCGGTTCTGACACAGAATTAGTGGGGGAGGGTCGAGACCACCTGTGGTCCATCAGTTGTCCACGGAGCATTTACAGGCTACTCGTCTACCCAGTACAGGTGGTTAATATGGAGAACTCCAACCAAGGGTCACCGTCCAAAATATCTTAGCGCGACCTCGTTTGAGACGTACCTGTCGGAGTCCCCTACAAATAAAATTGTTCGTGTCACTAGGTCCCTAATCTTCTGTGGTCTAGTCCCTCTATCGGTGGAGGAGGGGGGTCCCTAAGACCCGTATCGTCCATACTTCCTCCGAGTCTTGATGTGGGAGGAGGGCACTGGTGTGGGTCCTCCCTTGGTCTTGAGTTTGGTAACCGCAACGGCTCTCTCCACTCAAGTTGGTCGCTTCGCCGACAAATTCCTGTAGGAGGGTCGTGGAGGGTCAGTGGTCGTGGACCCACCGGACCGACATCTGCACACTCACCGTCAGCACATTCACTGTGTCTCCCAACCAGAACCCCAATAGTGGAACGGCTCGTCCCTGGTCACCCCCGCGACACGACACGACGATTCAGCGAGTCAGGACAGACTGAGAAACTCTCGGGTACCTGAGATCGGACGGTCCGAGGACACAGGTACCCCAAAGGGTCCGTTCCTATGACCTCACCCAACGGTACGAGAGGAGGTCACCCAGAAAGACTGGGTCCCTAACTTGGGCTCAGAGAATGTAAAGGACGTCCAATAAATGGTGATCACGGTGGCTTCGACAGTCTTCTGTCCTAGGACCTCTAAAAATGAAGGGTGTTTACTATAGCTGGGGGGTGGGGAGGATTAAGATTGGAAACGAAACAACGAGAACTATCTTTACTAGACACCTATTCTGAAACGGTATTTTACCCGAAAGACGCAGGATTCGAAGAAACACGGGTTGGGGGTCAGACCCTCTACCGACGAGTAACATAGAAAAGAATAATGAACCACCTCGGCGGTCTTAATCGGTACCCCTTCCTAGGGAAAGACTAAGCAAAAGTTAATAGTCTTCTAAACGGTCCGAAAGCCCTCCCCTGGAACGAGTAGGGACTGCGGGACGCTTTAGGGGTCTCACTCGGAGAAAATAGAGAAAGACCTACAGGACGAAGGGGCGTACGGTGTGACGCGACCGATTTATTTGCCCATTCAGATCGAAAACACAGGACGATTAGGAAAATAAAGGATTTAGAATAAATTAGACTCGTCGAAGGAAAGTAGAGAAATTGACAGGGGTCCCAGTGGGAGCGTAGAGTAGTCGGCAGGAACTTTTACGACCCATCTCAACTTTCCCAAGGACATCACAGGGGCTCAGAGCTACCTAAGGTCCGTCCGGTCCGGTGTGACTGGTTCCCCGTCTCACCCCTGTCTGGGGAGGACCCGCGGGTACCGGGACCCACTACGGGTGGCCACCACCTTGGTCGGTGACTGGAGATCCGACACTCTCTTTCTCCGACACAAAGACTGGACCTTCTGTACTCCTGTACCGGTTACTGTTATAATTCAACCCGAGTTTCTTTGTGTCATCCCGATCAAGTACGATTACTTAAAATAAAAACAGATTGTTTCAAACCCAAACTTCCTTTATCTTATCACTAATTATGTTACGGTGACGAATTTCTATGGGTTGTTCGTTGAGGTGTATCTAGGTTTTACTTGTAAAGACAAGGCTACGGATGATCTACGAACAAGCCTTCTTCGTACTATGTCTTAGTGACTTTGTGGACGGGGTACGCAAATACTACAAATAGTAGTGCCAGAAAAACGACTTGAAACAAAACCAAACTGGGGGCCCATGTACCCGGCAGAAGAGCCAAGACTCTGAGACGGAGCACCGGACAAGGACCCAACGACCTAAATAATTAAGACGGAAGCCCTCTCATCGACTTTTAAAGACTTGATCCTCCACCTTCACAACTCCAAAGTGACTTGAAACTGAACCAGACAGTCGTGGACAGACCGAAATCGATTCGGAACCACTGAGGGTCGTGAAAACATTGCATTTGGTCCTTTTAATAAACCGGGAACGTCCTGACTCACTCCTAATCTCCCCTACTTTTGACCTCGTCGACTTCGCTCACTGTGTGTCCTCCCCTTTTGTTTACAGTCAAGGGTGACGGATGTTCCAAGAGAACTCCCTCCTAAGTACTCTCTACACACACATTCTCTGGGTATGAGGCGTGTCTGTCATCCCTGTGGTCACCACAAACGTGTACGGAACACATGTTTGCCCCAATATTTGACGCACTTAAAATTCCTATAACCACTCCCACAGGGGCGGAACGGTTCTTGGACCTTTATTAGTATGGATATGTTTACACCTCCTTTCCACATAGAGGTTCCGATTACACTACTCGCCAACCTAAGATCAAATTAATTGAGTATAACCCCAGTTAGTTCTCTCTCTGAAAGAAGGGTCTACTCAGTCACCCCATCTCTTGCACTCCCTCCACCTCTCCGTCTAACCGTACCGTCGACTGAGGGGCCCTTCGTTCTACGAGAGACACTTCCCGTATGTGAGAGACGGGACGTCGTAGTTCCGAGGTAGGACGAGGTGACACAGCGGTTCGTGGAAACGAAGGTCTCTCTCTTCCCTCTACGGGGACCACCTTTACTGTGTAAATGGGTTTAAGAGACCCAAGAATTCGATCCCTTTGTAAGGGGTCCTCTTACCAAGATAAGACACTCTTCAAAAGTCTTCAGATGAAATTAGAGTCACATTTAGATCTTTTTAGTGAACAAAATCTCTTAAAATTTTGTAGACTTAACGGGATACTGTTCCGAGTCAGCCATTTCTTAGACGGATGTTACGTCCTCTAGACCCAAGCTAGGGATCCAGCCCTTATAGGGGACCTCCTCCCTTACCGGTGGGTGAGGTCAGAAAAACAGACCTCTTAGGGTACCTGTCTCCTCGGACGACCCGATGTCAGGTGCCTCAGTGTTTCTCAGCCTGTACTGACTTCACTGAATCGTGTGTGTGGGTACCCTTTTGTGTACTGTAACCCGGCTCCAGACCCCTGGATCAAGGCACCGTCGTAGACGGTCGGGTCACGACCTGGTCGGAAATCTTTGCCGGGACGTAATAGGCCCTACCCTTGGTCCATATTCCTCCCGTCCTCACACCAGACCTTTTCCAGAAGGGAATGTCGACCGGAGGCCCTACCCGGGAAACAAGGACTGGACCTTGACTCGGAGACAGAGGACGAGTCCAGAACCCCGCCGTCGGTACACCCACGGTCCCTCGGGTCGGGTCGAGGGTGGAAGGGTACCCTTGCCCTCCTTCTTTGTTGTTTCTTTTACGGTTCTTTTAGTCGGGTAGTCGGTCCTTCGGGGCCCCGGAAACGAGTCGGCGTGTCCGGTGGTGCCTACGCAGTCCACAAGTCTTCTGGGTCCTTCCCCGCCGGTAACGAGGTGGACCGCCGGGGCCCCTCCTCCGTCCTCTCCCCCGACTCTTCAGTGAGTCTCCGACAGGAGTCCACCTCCAAATGGCCCTGGTGAACCACACATCCCGTCCAAGTACCTCCGGGTTTGTCGCTGGGGGTGGGTAGACCCCTACGACAGACGTCTGGTCCCCCGGGACCCGTACACCAGGAGAGGCTCTGGCTCCTGGTGACAGGTGTGGACGGGACGGTGTGTCTTTCCTGGGACGGTCGAGACACTGTTGTGCGTTCACGGGTCACTGAGAGGTGGACCTACCCCCTACTTCCCCCTGTCGGTCTGTCACCTGACAATACCTCTGTGGGGCCTCGTCTCCACGGACCGTTCCTCGCGACCACCATAACCCGAGGGGAAGGGAGACACGCCGTGCAGTCCCTCTGACTGATGTCTTCTCTTGGACGAGTCGACCGAGAGTCTTTTCCTTTTACGACCCTACTCCACCTACCACCCCTTCTCTGTTTCTCCGACAGTGAGGGCCGACCCCCAGCCCCCACAGGAGGCCCCTCGGCGTCCGGGGAGGAGTATGGGAGTAATGGCGACACCGGTGTAGGGGCCGCCCCACGGGTGTAGTGACCCCAGAGAGCCCTCGGGTCGGAGGTGAGGGGCGAGACAGAACGGAACACACGGGCGGACCGGCCTGTTCCCGGAAGTCACTCCCTGAACCGGTGGTCGGGGGACACCGTCTCTCAGGCTCTCCCTCCGCCCTAGTAAAGGTCATTCTCTTCCTTCACCACTTCGTCGAGCACTGCCACCGGCGGGAGAGCCTTCACAGACTCCCACCTCCCGTCGCACCGGACCGGCGGAAGTCCACGGGAAACCTCTAGGGCCACGTCTACAGACACCGCCTCTGAGACTCGTTCTGGGCAGGGTCCCGTGACCGAGTGCTTTAAAGTCCGACCGAGACGTGGGTGTGGTAACCCTTAAACGTGGGACTCAAGTTCCTACGACTCTACAACCTTCTTTCACTTAGTTCCTATCTTCCACGACCCAGTGAAACCGACCCGACGTAGGGAGAGCACCATGTACAGTAGCCTCACCGACCGTTTGATCAAAACTTTTACCTAGTTTGTCCCAATTAGGAAGGTTATTTGGGAAGACACTTACACTCTTGAATATGAGATACTTCAAAATAGGTTTCACCACCCTCGTCGCGGTAGGTACCCTTGTGTGTCTTAAAGAGGACCCTTACTTGTTAGACCCAAGGTCCACTGGGGTAATACATCAGAACCCGGGCTCCGGTCCAACGGTCTTTGTTGTCACTCCAACCTTGAAGTCCCCACTACGTCCCGAACGTCGAGGTTTCCCCGGACGGTCAGCCCCTAGGTAGTCGCGGTCGACACCCCCCGACCGGTCCCTGGGTTAAGATCCGTGATCCGAGCACTGATCTGGGAGCAGGTAAAGAAGGTCGAGGGATCCGACGGTCGTGGGTTCTCACCTAATCTTTCTGATTTAGAACCACGTAACCTATTCGTTGGTCGTGGACTTTCTGGGTCCTGTGGAACCAGAGGATCTGGAATACTTAAAATCCTACGACTGTCTTGTGAGTGTGTGTAAGTATATATATGCGTGTTTATAAGTGTGTGTGAGAGTGGGTACATGAATGTGTGTGGGGTGTATCTGTGTGTGTACTGTAGGTGTCTGTGCGTCGAGTGTGTGTATGGGTGTCGGACGGTGGCTACAACGTTGGTCTTGTTTTACCAGACGAACGTCCCTCCCCTGTTCCCACAAACACCTCTACCCTCCTGCGGTCGTCTCGTTTCTCTAAGACTTCGGAGAAACAAAAGGTGTAGGGCTCTTCCTATTTAGTATAGACGGACCGTCTTTTGAATAAAAGGTACTTTTTTCTCCCTTTGGGACAACTATTAGATTCAGTAACTACCCAACACCTTTCATACTTTCGTCCTTTCTTAGAAACCTTAGTGTGTCCGTACGTGTGTACGTGTCTGTGTGCGCGAGTGTGTGTGTGTGTGTGTGTGTGTGTGTGTGTGTAGGGAGTGAGTACGTAAACGTTAGACTCTGATGGGAGTCTAAAGAAAGAGAACTATTTCTTCGAGAAAATAAAAGATGTCTTTGGATTCTCGTCCCACCTTCAATAGTTTGATAGACCAGGTCAAGTTTAATAAAAGGGGAACTTGGTATTAAAATAGTTTTGTAGAAGTGAAAGGATATAATTTATATTTCGTCTAACATTCCTTACAGGTTGGGGTATCAAGTGTGAAAAGGTTTGTCGAATACAAATGGACACAAGACACAAACGGGGAAGCCTTTCTTTATAAAGAGAGATTCTGGTTCGGACTCTACTCCCTTCGGGAACTTCGCCCCAAGGACCACTCTGGAATTGACACCCGTCTTTTTGGGGCCTCACTGGGGCCAATCTACGTTCGACCACGTCTCCTACCACCAGGAACCTTCACTTGGAGTCTCTTTTTCACCAAGACCGGAGCCCCATCGGGACGGTCCCTGGACCTGGTACTCGTCCTCGTACTTAGTATGGGAGCTAAGTGAAAGGAGGCTGTAGAGTCGTAGGAACTTGAGTCCCTCGTTCAAACGTCAGAGAACCACTCTGGTGACCCGAAAACGTGTTTTTACGACTAGTAGATGAAACCCTTTTGGGACAGCGAACCCAGGGACTTAGAAACCTGAAACTCGAGCACCACCGCCCCAGGACCGGCTCCCTGTCCGTCGGAGAGGTCCTTGGTAGGTCCAACATCACTGGTCCGGGTGTACACGGAGGAGGACTCCTTTCACCGGTCTCCCCAGGACACAGGTAGTCTGACACTCCGGGAACGAGAGGTGAGTTGAAGGTAAGACCCCGGGGCTCGAAGACACAGATGAGCTCCATGACCCCTCGTCACCACCTATTTGAGGGGGAGGAGGACTCCGTTCACCTGCCGTTTGAGACACAGGTAGTCTGACACTCCGGGAGTGAGAGGGAAGTCGAAGGTGGGATATTTAGATAACCTCGAGACTCGAAGACCCAGGTGAGTTTCATGGGTCCCTCGTCACTACCTATTTAAGGGTCTGCACCGGGGATCTCGAGACTTGGGTCATTCGGAACTTAAAAATTATTTGTGACACGTGCAAAGACTTCATCAAACAGCTCGAGGGTTTAGACTGTGCAAGGGAATGTGTATTCCTCGTAGGACTCCTTCGCTCTTTTCTGTATCCTTTGACCACACGTAAAGAGGACAACCGCTTAGACTTTTCCGTTCACTGACATGGAGTGATACCTAAAGTCAAGGATTCCCAAAAGGAGAGGACAGGTAGAGATTGATTGTGTAACCGTAATTTAAGTAGTCAGAAACACAAAATCGGGTATACAAATAGAACCCGAAGTAAGGTCTCTCTTAAAGTTTCGGAGAGTGTTTGATGTAGCATATATTCGACTTCATTTTAACTATTATTTTCTGACCCCCTTTATGTCTGATTTTCAGTTGTGACGAGTCAAACTTTTCTCTTCACAAGTAGTAATTCATCTTTACAGAGTTAGATTAAGAGTATGAAGGAAGGGAGTTTTTTTTGTCCTAGGATACTTGGGAAGTGTTAGTAAGTATCGTAGTAATTACACTGAAGTTACAAGATTTTTGAAATTTTTAAGTCTTTTTGTTTAAAAACTACCTTTTGATTGTGTAATAGTCCTTTTACTTCTAATCATATTTACTAGCTTCTGGTAGTTGAAATTATAAATCCACTCGAAGGAAGTCATACCTCTATATACACTTATAGGTACATTCTTTAACCTACATAGTATTGACTCCAATACGGGAATTTGAAAAAGTTAAGACGAAATATACTTTACAAGTCTTATCCGTTTAAATATCTCTTTCTTTCATCTAATCGGTAACAGATGTTACCCCTCAACCCTCCCCTTCACTCCTCCCTTCTGTCCACTGACGACTACTCATTTTCAAATAATCTTACTTTTTTTTACAAGATTTTAATAACACTACCAACCCGGTGGGACATTTAGATAACTTCTAGTAACTTAACACGTGAAATTAACCCACTTGAAATGTCACACACTTAATATATAGTCATTTCGACAAATTTTACAAAGTCAAAGTGTTTTAGTTAAGATATAAAAGAAACGTTAAAAGAAAGTGGTGGAATACAACTTTACTTATTGTCATATACAATCAAACAACGTATTTAACACTCTAACATTCCCACTAATGAAACTATATCAAACTTTTGAAATGTTTTATAAAATTATTTTACTATACAAGAAGGTCTTTTCTTTTCGGTAAAGGACTTACTTGTATATATTATTATCTATGCTTGTGTAGGTAGGTATGTGGATAGGTAGGTAGATAAGAGGATGGGTGGGTGGGTAGATAGGAGGGTAAGTACGTAGGTGGGTAGGTAGGTGAGTAAATAGGTAGGAGGGTAGGTGTATAGGTAGGTAGATAGTAAGGAAGGTAGGAAGGTAGGTAGATAGGAAAGTAGGTACGTAGGTGGGTAGGTGGGTGTATAGATAAATAGGTAGATAGTGAGGTAGGTAAGTAGGTAGGTAGATGGATATGTAGATTGGTGGATAGGTGGTAGATAGGCAGCTAGGTAGGTAGTAGATAAGTAAGTGGGTGGATAAGTAGATAGGTTGGTAGGCAAGTAGGTGGATAGGTAGGTAGGTAGTTAGTGGGTAGGTGGATGGATAGGTAGGTAGGTAGGGAGGTAGGTAAGTAGATAAGTAGGTAGGTAGATAGGTAAGTTATCAGTAGGGGACAGATCGGTGGGTCTTGGGTCGTCACTTGTGTTCCGTACACCGGAACGGAAGTGGTCTACTGCAAGAGTCCCCGGTGTCGTTCACTTCGACACTTGTGGACAGGGAGGTCAGTAAGAAGATGGTAAGTGATTTGGTTAAACAATTATCTTGTACTGTTCATAGAAACTTTCCTTTACGAACTCCGTCCATATCTCAGTATCTTAAAGTTTTCCAGGTATCGTTAAAGACATTAAGATAGTAAAATACCTGTACTCTTAACTGGGTCTCAACAAGTTACTAAACTAGCTCCCTCATTCATACTTCGGTTTTACCTTTGAAGATTTAACGTGTTTGAGCACATGTGCTGGGTCACTTGTTCTCAGTAAAAAGAGAGACCTCCGTATAAATATTCCGTCTAAAAGACCCTCTCAGGGTTTGAATCCATGAAAATAAGAAAAGGTTTCCGGTAAATTTTACATATTCATATATCTAAATAAAGAAAGGAAACAATTCTGAATATTTTTTATTTAAGGTTTCAGTTCTCACCACAAAAAGATGTCGTACCAAAACTAAGGAAGCAGTCCGGCATAAAAACCAAATATTTTATGTCAGTGATATTGGTGTAAGAAGAGTTTTTCTCATCCACCGACTCCGAAACCTCACAGGACGGTTACAGTAATTGAACGATTTGGACTTGAAGACGAAAGAGGTTTAGAAATTAATGAGGGACGGAGAGCGTTGGGGCAGTTATAATGTTCGTTAATTTAACGTCTCCATTGCAGTAGAACAACTGTAGACCTTCCGTAATGGTGAACGACAAAAGGAGGGTTGGTCTGGGGTCCGGCTCCGACTCGTCCTGGGGTTGTGGTCACAGACACTCCCTGCCTACAGGTCGGAACCCAGAGACCCAGTGAGGTCCTGACTTCTACCACCACAGACCCCTCTAACAGTTGTGGCACCCAGAGGTTCTTTATCGTCCCACTAAGTAGTCACTACCACCGGTTCTGAAGTCCGTCATTCTTCATGGTCGTTGAGTGTGCCTCGGACCGGTAATACGAGATTGTGTTCTAGGTCCGTGGTTCCTTCCTAAACAAGTTACTTTCGTACCTATTTATTTACTAAGAAATCACCATTTGAAAGGTCGTAAAACAACCCGACCGGTCCTTCGGTGGATTCCCATTGCAGAACCTACTGTAATTATCCCCGTGTATACATCGGACTCCAATCTGTGGGCGACTGCACACCCCCGGTACTCTCTTTGTCCCCAGAACACTGTCTCAGGGGCCTTGAGAGGTGAAAGGAGACCGGAAATAAACCATGCGACCGTCGATTCGGTACAACGTGTACACAAATAGTCCACGGGTATCTAGGACTCGACTTTTGGGTAGCACTTCTACGACCTCGGAGATCGAACGGGGGACGAAGACCCTAAAGAGGAGACTACGAGAAGGTTAGGACTCGGACAGAAGAAGTTACCCTTAGTGACAGTAAATCTTCTTGGTGAAGAACGAATTTTTTATTTTTCCCAGTTTGACAGAACAAGAGTTACGGTTAACAGAACTTGTGCTCGGTGTCGACCCTTTATCTTCTCCTCGGGACAGGTTTGGAAAGACCGTATAAAAGGAAGCTCCTGGGTGTGAAAAGTACCCAGGGTACACTCTGATTTACGTGTCTGTTCCTTTGTCCGACCGCCTGTCGAGCCCCTTTTCGGGTGATTTTTATTTGTGTCGAGTAGGACGAGACGTAAAAATTTCCGAGGAGGTACATTAAGTTCTCGGTAGTAAATCTACGTCGGGACTACCTCCGGTGTCTCGTCCTCGCGGGCCGGCGAGGAGGAGGACCCACTCAGTCGGGATTCTCGTCCAATCTGATTCCGACCCAGTCCTCCACGTAAAGAGAGGTTTTAGACAAGAGAGAGCTATTATTCCCCCACTTCTCAAATTTCGGTGGTGAATACTACAAGACTTTACAAGAGAATTTTCTCTTTTCGGGGAACCTTTTTCAAGGGTCCCGAAGTCTCTACCGTCCCATCCCGACCCTCCCGACCCGTTCTCGGAGGAGACCCATTACCCCAACCCCTAGAAGAGGAACTGAACCCTTGGATTGGCTTCTCCTTTTCTTCGTTTCCTTTAGAAACGAAGTCGTAATCCGTACACCAACCGTAAGCGGTTCACAAACAATTATTATTACTGACGAACTACGGTTTGGGGGAAATCTCGTTTAACAGGGTCTAGGTTTAAGGTGTTGATCGGACTCCTAGGTTCCGGGACCGTCCTTCGAGCCTCCCAAACCTTGCCAAGTGTGTAGCGTGTCGGCGGGCGGGCCGTCACGCAGAGGAGGGTTGAGGGTCGAGGTGAAGGTCGTGGAGGTCTAGGTCACCCCCACGGTTGACCTTCGGCAGAGGGTAGAGGAATCTATTATTTCCCCACAGTGAAAAGTGGGTTGACATGGTCCGAAAGACGTAGCGGAAGTGTTCTATTTGGTCCAAGATGATCAAAGGAGGAGACCTCCCGTATTTAGTTCTGTCTGAAGTACTTTCGTTTCCTGGGGGCCACTCACCCTTTCCCAACCCTCAGACCCCAATCGTCTACGTTTGAGAATGTATATCCTACTTATTTGTTGTTCCAGGATGACATATCACGTCACTTGATATAAGTTATAGGATACTATTTGGTGTTACATTTCTTTATACCTTTCTTATATATATACATTGACTCAGTGAAACAACATACTGTCTTTAATTGAGGTGTGACATTTAGTTGATATAAAGTTATTTTGAAGAAATTTTTTCTTTTCTGTCATTTCCTCAACCGTCGACGAGGTCACTGGTCCACTACCCCAATTCCGACCAGTGAAGAGGTTCAGGGAAGAGGAGACGTCCCCCGTCTCCCGGGTGGGAAGAGATGTTGATTGTCCTATGAGAGGACGAAGGCCGGGACCAGTGGAGTCCTTCGCAGGTCGCGAACCCTATTACAGTAGTGGTTTGTGTAAAGGGGGTGTAAACGTCCCTCGTTTCTTCAGTGTGAAAGTTTAGAGAGTTTCTGTTCCAGTACTCGGGGACCGAATTACTCCGGTGTAGTACTAGGACTGGTGAGTCGGGCCCCTCGGACGTGGGGTCGACGGGGGTTCGTCGGAGTAGGTTCTCCTTACCTTAGTCTAAGAGTAACAGCGAGTCGAACGGTCTGTACCCAAAACGGTTGAAACCACAGAAAAGACGGTTGTGTGTGTCCATAAGTGTGGTAGGGCTGACGGTCCCACCCTCCCAGGTCCACCGAGTCGAGTGTCCATGTCACGTCTCTTTCTCCGACTCAACAGGCAATAAACTTAAATGAGAGTTATTGTCATTAAAATGACTCGAGACAACACATAATTGTATGTACCCTCTTACTCTAAGCATTGTCGTTTCCCCTTTCCCTAAAGTACAAAATGTCTACCCCGAGTTAAAGAAAGGTTATTCTCGTATCGAGGTGAAGGAGGTGCCGTCAGTCGTTTACATGAGTCGTTCGATCCGGGGAGTACACCCCACCCTCGAGACTACCCTTGGATCTTTGAGTCTCCACTCCGCGTTCTGTGTCAGGAAGGAGTCCCTCGAAGACTGTCGAATCTTGTGTCTTGGGGTTCGTTTTATACTACTTTTACTTTAAAGTCGCAACAAAGAACTAAAACCACAACCGACATAGTTAAGTCAAGTCAAGTAAAGTCAGTGAGTCAGCACAGGCTGAGAAACGCTGGGGCACTTAGCGTCGTGCGGTCCGGAGGGACAGGTAGTGGTAGAGGGTCTCAAGTGAGTCTGAGTACAGGTAGCTCAGGCACTACGGTAGGTCGGTAGAGTAGGACCCAGCAGGGGAAGAGGAGGACGGGAGTTAGAGAGGGTCGTAGTCTCAGAAAAGGTTACTCAGTTCAGAAGCGTACTCCACTGGTTTCATGACCTCGAAGTCGAAATCGTAGTAAGGAAGGTTTCTTTAGGGTCCCAACTAGAGGAAGTCTTACCTGACCAACCTAGAGGAACGTCAGGTTCCCTGAGAGT